>VZRN01002187.1:99111-130994 GCA_013397935.1 Dasyornis broadbenti | reverse complement strand
TTTCCTTTTTTTTTTTTTTTTTTTTTTTCCTATGGAAACAGCAGAGCTTTCCCCGTGAAATACAAGGCTGGAAACACAGTGTACTCCATCACCAGAAAAGCATGCACTTTCTCACAGAGCCTTCTACTAACAGGATAATGCAATTAGAAATAAAAGTATATTTTGCTTTTATTTATATTTCAGTCAATGAACTCATATTTTAACTGAAAATTTTATGCTTCTCATTATATGTAGAATACATACTCTTGAAGAAGAAAACAGAAGTAAAAGAGAAGTTTATAAAGCATATTCTAAAACGTTAGAGTTTCCAAAACCTCGTGAAGCTTTGATTTTGTTTACATAAAATAAAAACATAATCAATCCATCTTGGGCTTACATATTCCAGCATATTTTTAGATACAACATAAAGCAAGCATTTTTGTGCCTTTCAGAGTTTGTTCCAGGATCTGAGCTTTTTAAGAGTGCAGCAGAGAAATTGCTTGCAGGTGATGACCTTCAGAGCACCCGGCAGTCCTGGCACCCTGCCACCTTTGATAAACCTTGCAATTTGCTACGCAGGCCTGTATGACTGAGGTTCTATCAGAAACAGTGCCAACAGACAAGAAAGAGTCCAGAAAGTGAGGAAAGTGTTCTATCAAAATATTTGCTTGGCATTTCTGGACAGGAAGCCTACACAGAGCTGTAAGATAGGCCTGGGGCAGGTCCACCCAAGCACAATCTGTTTCAGAGAAATTAAGTGGAATATTTTATCTGGGAGGGCAAAACAGATACCTCAACAGTTCATTTTAACTTTATGATCCATGAAAAATGAAGGATCCCATAAACCTTAGAAAAGTATTTGAGACAATGATGTGGCCAAGACTATGAAGAAAATTTATAGAGCCAAGGCCGGTTTAATATACTACAGCAACAGAGAACAGGCCAGGGATGGTTTGTAGCACTTTGCTAACACAGTTGAAGTGTTTGGGAGAAAGGCCTGAAAGAATTTTTAATGGAATGAAAGATGTAGAAAGGTTTCTTAGGGCATGTGATAACTGAGTGAGATGCATCAAGAAAAGACTTGTTACAGAGACTTCTCCTGATAACACAGTTTTCATGGGATTGTTAATAATAAGGCAGACTTTATTTTTTTTTTTCCAATTTAAAAAGACATGAGAACACACTTTAAATTGTTGGGCTGCAGAGAATAGTACACAGTTTTAATAAATACTTGAAGGCTGATTTTTTTTTCACCAGTATTGTGCTGAACATAATTTATCACTAGCTCCCATGTATATCATTCTTTACCAAACAGGGTGAACACAGTAGGCATATAGGAAAGTTTTCATGGAAGTCACAACATTGCCATGGGCAAAGAAGTGTGGTCCAAAGGCTTGTGGCTGAAGTAACCTCACCAGCTTCAGGAGCCAAGGATGACAAGAGGTGAGGCTCCATTGCCTTCATACCATCTTCTGAATAAACAGAAATCATCCATGGGTTTTGTTAATGATGTTGCCCAATTATCCACGTGAGATGTTGCTAAGTGTCTTTAAGTTAGCAGAGTTTATGCATCCTTTTGCTTCTTTTTCAGTAATTATCTTTGATGTTTAGACTGCACATGTTGTCTTAAGGGAGAAAGAAAATCTTTCTTCTTGTTCCAGGGCAGCTTTTCTGTGTTTTCTTTTCATAATACTGATTGACAATAAAACTCACGGGTTCACATGCGATCACTGCCAGATACACTACAAAAAGCTGCAAGTGTCATTTCAGAAAGCCTACACATACTTGGGGGTTACCTGTTCCAGTTCTGCATCTGCTCTCCTGTGTAGTAATAATTATACTCCAGAAGAAACCCACAGAGAAGAGGATGAGGACACTTCTGGGGTTTCCTGAAATGTCTCTCACTGGACGACTTGTAACAGGACCCTAAGGGAATTTGAGACCCACTAATCCTATGGGTCATCAAGATCTGGAACAAAAGTACCACCCAGAACAGAGGTAAAAATTCTTTGAAGTCATGTAACTGTGAACCAAAAGAAACTCAGCTGCAATATTTCCTAACTTCTGAGCCCTTGATTTTGGAACATAAATTTTCAATGGAGCAGAGAATGGCAGAGCAGTGAGCACACAAACCACATCTCTGTGGTCTTAATTAGGTGGAGGCAACACAGTTTTAATAAGGTATTTTCCAGGCCTCTGCAGGATGTGAATTGTAGCACCTTTTGCTTGTGCTAATGACCCTTGAGAGGAAATTATCATTTTCAGGCTACAAGTAAATGCTCAGGAAAATAGTTAAGGTGGCCTTAATGCATGTTTGGTTCTTGGTTATTCTGTTTATCCCCACCATTCTGGGTTGAATAGAACTTCCTAGTGCAGTGCAGGACAAGTGACTGTTATCGATCTTCAAGTTTCTCATGGAAAATCAGCAGTCTTAGTACAAAAATATGACTTGTGTATGTATTTCAGCAGTCGGTATGGATGACTATTGGCCATCAGTAGTCTACAGCCACAGTTTTGGAATCTGTATTTTGAAATACTGGTGAAATTAAACAGAACTGTAAAGCTTTATAATGTCTCTAATCATTCATGGCAGTAAAAATCAAAGGGTTTGGTTTTTTATTAAAATGTGTTATATTGTACTTTGTGTGGACAGTGTGTCACTTAGAAATAGGAAGTATTGGTCTTGAGAGCTGATGGTAGCAAACTAAGTGTGCAATTAAAATGTTCTATTTTCAGTGTGATTAACCCTTGGAAACTTCTCCACTCTACAAGAAAATTATTCCACTTCTAGTCTTCTTTTGCAGCTTTTCATCCTGCTATCTCCTTTTTTTCCAGAGGTCTCAGTGCCAAAAGAAGTTACTGTTGCCAGCTGGAGTTGCTAAAGGTTTTGAAGGCAGTTATCTCACTGAAGTGTAATATCGCTGTTTTGCATGAAGATGACTCTGTGTTACTCTCTTTACTGTTTAGAATCAGACCATGGATAAAAGTAAACTTACTATAAACCCACTTTGACTAAGAGTCTTACTTTCTTTTTCAAGACTTCATCAAAGGAAGTAATATACAAAGGGGATTTTCAAAAAGAAAGTAAATTCCAGGTTACTTTTGTCATTGGAGTGCAAAACAATTCAGAGAGGCTTTACCTTGGAGAGAAGCTTTTGCTGCTCAGGCTCCCCAACATACAAAGGAAGAGCAGCCATTCCCAGTCACCTGTCTGGCTACTCATTCTGCAACATGGGGCAAAAAGAAAAGCACATTATAGTCATGAGAAAACATATTAGTAATAGTTTACAGTCATGGTGTCTGTCAATGCAATGTACAATTCACGGTCTGTCCCTCCAAAACACAGACCAGACACAAAACAAAAGTGAAAGAGGCCCCAGTCATTTTCACACTGCAGTGCATGTTGTCTCTTTAGTAATTTTTAATCCTAGAAATAGTAAAAAGCAATATTAAGAATATTAAACTCTGTGCTTTGGCATATGATCAGGATACTAGTATCTCATACAAAAAATGGACAGAACTTCTGAATAGTTCAAAAGATTACTGTAAAACTTTCTTTGAGTTTTATGTCTAAGCTTTTCCATTTGCAAAACCTTGAATTCAGCATTTGTGTTTACTGTTTCCCATGTTTAATTTGAATTTCAGAAAGACAAAATGCAAATTCGGTCTGTTTTTTTTTTGCTAGCAGACTCAAACACATACAATATGAAAAACAGTGTGTCTAAGACACACTGAAAGGCATGTCTTAGAGGAAGATTTGGGATGGGGATGTTTTGAAAAATTGATCTTTAATCAAGTTATGTGTCCAATTCTCATAAAGGGTTAGAAAAAACCTGGGTAGAGATTTGTTAGTTCATTTGGAGCAAAAGGTGCCATTCAATACATGAGTGACAACCTGCAATAAAGAATGCTTGGAACAGTGATTGTACCCTATAGCACACATTTATTTGGCAGAATAAAAAGCACTCATACATTTCTAAGGACAAGCATGTAGGTGAACAGTCCTGCAACATACTATGTGCTTTCAATTCTCAACAAAATAGTGAAAAATGAATGTAGGTTCAAACTTTTATACATCTAACATCATTTTTTCTGAAGGATATGAATCCTTTTTCTTTTTTTTTTTTTTCCTTTTCTCCAAAGGGATTTCAGTAATTTCTTCAAGCAGTATATTACCTAGAATATTATACGTTGTGTGAGGGGCACTAGCCTGGAATCTGAGACCTTACTTTGCTCCAGATTTCCAATGTGACCTTGAAGAAGTCAGATTATTTTTTAATTTTTCCTTTTTTTTAAGGAACTAAACCTTTTAATGCCAGACCTCATTCTCTCTTCTCGATCTTCTGTACTTTGTTTTGGCACATAGATATAAAAAGACTTTTCCATCTTACAGATCATAGCAAAAAATAAATTTAAAAAATTAATGCAGTCAGATAATGAAGAGGTTTTTTAAATAAGACTGTTAATGAAGCATTATAGATGTAGTCTGCATATTTGTTCTTGCTAGGAAACAATGGTGAAATTATACAAACTATAATTACAGACTTGTCAGTCTCTGTCTTTGAAAACCAGACACTGACAGTAAATTAAGATATTTAGAATTTAATATATGATAACCACTAAAAAACTAGGCTAGTTTTAATTGTCATGACAAGCCTCTTTAACCAGAACATTTTGAGAGATCTAAAATACAATATAAGTCATTGTAAATGAAAGACTGAGAATATGCATGCAGACATAAAAGAGCTCATATAGCTCCCTGTTATCATGGTCCCAACGGAACAAAGTATTTTCTGCCAGACAAGCTATGAAAAACAGATATTTCGCATGTGTGCAACTGGAATTGATTTTCCTCTGGAATTAATATATATATATATATGGAAAAGTAAGAACTATGCACAGGCTTTGCCATATTTACACGTGAATACAGAAAAGTACGCATAGGTATGTGTATCCAATTTATACAGATTGAGAATAGCTAAGAAAAAAAAACCCCCAAAAGAATTTAAAAATGACAGGCAAATTAAAAAGATATAATTTCACAGTTCTGGGAAAATGAGCTATGGCTTATTATTTTGAGGGCCAGAGTTTGACACTAATGACTCCATAATAGAAATAACATCAGTAGTTCTCTGTGTCTTGGAATATTGCCTAGGACAAAATAATTATGGAATCCACAGTTTGTGGCAGCCTTTCCTCATTTTTATGTAGCATAAATTTAGAATTAATTTAGAGCTTATATAGTGAAAGAACAGGGCCATACACATGCACAAACAACATATGTATGTATGGAATATTTAGCAAGGTGAAGATATGCTGCAATTGGTCACCCACTTCATAGCTGCAATCCATAATGCAGACTGTTTAGTGCGCAAAAATCCCACCCTTGGATGATAAAATAAGGGATCCCTGAAGGGTAAAAACAAGGATTTCTGATTCTAGTAACACAACATGCATTCTCTTACATATAAACAGAGCACTTCAGCACCTCACCAGCATCATAACGAGAAAATCCTGCTGTACCTCTCAGATTGTCAGCCCTTTATCTGTGGGCAGTAGTTTTAAGTCTCCGATACAGCAATCTCTGATGCATCTTTTTAACATACAAGATTTCTCCATTTCATAAGCCTGGTTTCATAAACTGCAACATGTAATGGCAGGCACCAGTTTATTGAACAGATACAGGTGAGAAATAAGAACATCTACAACAGTCAATAGAATAAAACCAGTATTACATTCAGGTCATATCAGCTTCATGATTAGTCATTAGGGTTTAAAATACACAGTCATGAATGAAAAATAACATCCCTTTACTCCAAAGTATATCTCCAATTAGGAAAACAAAATGGTATCTCTGTTTAGACTGTAAGGAATATTTCTTCCAGTGTAGCAAAGAGAACTTCCTCTAGTGTGTTTGGGTGTAGAAAATAAATATCTAAAAATCTTGCTTCAATTTAGAACTCCTGTGTGATTTGTCCAGGGGCAGTTTCATTTGCAAACTACTATGGAAGGGTACAAAGTGGAAAGGATGTAGGGCAGCAAAATTATTTAAGAAAAGACATCACAACAATTTCTTTGGGAACATGGGAATAGTAAAGCTATTGGACATGCAGAGAGAACAGAACCTGTAGCGAGAGGAAGAATGCAAAAGACATTTCAGGTGTTTCCCAGTGGGAAAAATGAGAGGTGGAAGGATAAAATTCATGAAAATAAAGAGAAACACAGGAGCTAGGCAGAAGCAACCTCAGAGTCAACTTTTCTACACACTTGACATCTTGTTTCGTATTTGGTGCTTTTTTTACAGTCTCATATTTTCCATTAATTATAATTTTAGTTTGTGTCAGACTGTACCTTTTTTATCTATTGACTCAAAGGAGGTATCTGTTTATCTCTGATTTCAACCTTTCTAACCTTTCGGCCTCTCTAACCAGAAGAAATATGTTAATTATGTGAAACTTGAAATATTGAAAAGGTCACAAAAACCTACAGAAGAGTGAGATGTAAATTATACGTCTTGGGACAAATGTGTATGCATATCAGTCTATCTGTATTCACTCCAATGCCAAGCTTATTTTAGCCTTCGTCAGGCAGGCACTTGACAGACTTCCATGTCACCCTTCAGCTGAGTTCCACAGCTCTTTCCTGGTCATTGCTACTCTCAGTTTCCTTTGTGCCAGCTGGACTTTTCAGCCTGTTTCTAGGCTGTGCAGCAGGTTATGCAATAGGGAAGGAACCACAGCATGAAGATGCTGGAGAGGGATGCGAAACCTAGAAAGGTTCCTCTGCAAGTGGGTCATCAGAAAAGACACCCCCATGCTGTGTTGTGTGGGAAAGTAGTTGTGGAGATGGAGGCACTCGTCTACCGCCCAGGATGTGAGGCTTGGCAGGCCTGCCTTGCCTTGTAAGTGCCAAGAGCTCTCTCTTCTTGGCGCCTGAATCAATTTTAAGTCAGATGGGGAGTGCCACCTGCTGGGTGACCTTCTGAAACTGAGTCATGGGCTTAAGATTAAGGTAATTGTAACAGGAATTTGTATGAGCAAAAACTCAGCAAGGGCCTAAAATTAAAGAATTGACAAATCAGACCCAGTGAGAAGGACAAATTGGTTTTAAGTAGCTCCCCTACAGTTTCATGATCAGCTTGCTGCCACTTTTAGTAATCCTTTTCTTTCATGCTGGTCAAAAATCTGTAGGGCTTGCCCTCTTTAAGTGTAATGAAGCTTTCCAACAGGCAGCATACAGATGCTACCTGCCTGCTAAATCTCTCATAGATCTTAGGGTTTGACTCTAAGGTGTGATACCATTGTCATTTTACATAAAGGAAAAAGAACTGTCTATCGGCCCTTGACAAGGTCTTATACCTATATATATCAAAGTCAATGACAAAATATTCTGAGTCCTCCTACAGATCCTGAAGGAATTTTCTATTTTTCTGTAAAATTTACACTTTCATTCAGTGCAACTGTGAACAACCAATAGACGAGATGGATCAAAATTTTCTGAGCAGTGTGTTTTGAGTACACATACCACTCCACTCATCCTGACTCCAAGATTCTTAAAGTGGGGAGATTTACAGCACAGACCAAGAAAGGCAGACTTCTGTCTTGGCTGGGGACATCAGAAAAGACTAATTTTATAAATTGCTTGAAGTTTTCCTGTCTATTTAGTCTCTTAAATACGCCTCAAAAAGCTGGCCTAAGGAAGTTTAAGGAATAATTTGATGTCTAGAAAATGTTGCAAGTGGCATATAGAAAATACATTTCTATTATTTTCCCTGTTATGGGAGGTGTTTCAAACTAAGGTGAAGGTATAAAAATGTGGCACTCTATAACCAGATTTGTGCAGCTGTGAGACATTGAGTACAGCACAACCTCTGCCTAAGAATAACTACGATTTCCAAACAAAAATATTATGCTTGATTAGTTGATGAAGTTCACATTACACACGAAATCTCAATTGTTATCTGCAGATATTTGGGGGGGGAATTAAAAAAAAATGCCAAAAACTAATAATACTGGGGGAAAAAAAAAGGAAAAACTGAAGAAGCAGCTGAACTAAAAGTATGGTAAAATCCCAGAAATCCCATGCCTGATGATAGATCTTAATAGCCTGTCCAGCGAAGCACAGCAAAGTCTGCAGTAAATATCTTGGCTTCAGAGTCAGAAAGGAGGCTGCCCAGAGAAAGTCAGTCAGGGTCCAGGACCTGACTGCTGCCAAAATACACATTGGAGAGGGGGAGGTTATTCCTTAATTAAATTAACAACAGTGCCACGATTTCACAATCTGACTACCTCCTGACAAGAGAAAATTATCTGAAACATGGCAAAGTAGTGCTGGGAGAGCTGAATCGAGTAAATTAATCAACTTCTGTCTGAAGCACAGGACACAGCAGCAAGTGTGACCGCAGCAAAGGGTAAAGCAGTAGAAAAATCACACATGCTGGCATTAGTTTCGGTTTCTAAGATGATGGTCAATGGCCAAACAACATAAAATTTTTGGTTCTGTGGCAAGTGAAAAGAAGGAGACCATCCTGCTGAGAGGATTTCAAAGGAACTACCTACAAAATGATGGAGGGTAATGGAGAAGGTAAAGCCAAGCTGTTCACATCAATGTGGTGGTGGTGGGATGAGAGAAAATGGGTGTAAACTGAAAAAGTGCAGACTAGACAGAAGGAAAAGCTTTCAGCAGCTGAAACAGGTTGCCTGGTTATGAGGAGGGTGTGCTGTCTCCATCCTTTGTTTTCAAGACCACAATAAAGCCCAGAGAAGCCTGGTCTACCTTTAAAGCTATGTCAGCAGGAAGTTGAACTAGATGCTACCAGAGACTTCTTTCCATCAGAATTTTGTGTGAGTCTAAGATTACATTATACTGTGAAAGCCAATAGTTGAAGAAATACTTAGACTGTAAGTAATCTACATGAGAAGAAAAGTGCTTTAGAAATTGACTGGCAGAAGAAGAATTAGATGTTATGATGAGAAAAACAAAAAGAACACATTAAATTTCATTATATAAGGATTATACAAGCATTCAAATACCTCTGCTGATGTATAAAGATCACACAAGAATTTAAATACTTCAGCTGACAGGTAATGATTGCAAATAGCAATATTAGTTTAAATATTAGTGGTCATAGTCAGGATGAATAGAAAAATAAGTTGCAAAATCATCAGAACAGGAATATGCTAAATAATCTGCAATGTCAAGTTAATCATTGAACTAAATGACAATTAACCAAGTCATAAAGTACATGTCAGGTTGGCAGCGAGCAAGGAGGGCAAAAGAACAACTGTTGCATAGAATGAAAATGAGATTTCTTGGGAGAGTTCGACATAAAAGGGTAGATATGCAGAGAAATTATAATCATGGTCTACGGAACCCCTCTCACAGAATAGCTGTGTCAAATCAAAGATTGTGTAATGGCTAAAAAGCCCCAAATGAAAGAATAGAAAGAACTGAAAGAAATTTTAGTCAACTTGAAAGTAATGAATGAGATCTGCTGGCTTCAACAGCAGAATAATAAAACTACTTAAGTTAATATATCTGTATAACACTTGAAAAAAAGAAAATAGTATGCAATAATAGTCTCATTAAAAATAATAGTCAGGGATATAAATCAAGTCAGAATTTCACCCCTGGGTTTTGTTCAAAAATGCTGATAATCTTGAGAAGCATTCTAGGAGGTCTATATTTTTGTGAGTAGTCCTGCCCTTGGTATTGTACTAATAAATGCTATGGGAACATGCAGCCCTAGGCCGAATGCAACAGATGATGATGCAAAGGGAAAAGACCAAAGGAAACACAGATATGAAGGTGCTCTATTTATTTACCTGAGATTATGAGTATTTTAAAAGGGTCCCATTGACATGCTATACTGATATGTTTTCTTGCATTTAACATCCAGCTCATCAATTTTAATAGTAATTTCCAGTTTGTCCATCTCCACTTGCACTTTTTTCTTTGTTTTCCCATCATTCTTCTCTGGTAATTTTTAAGGTAACATTTATTATTTTTTTAAGCATCACAAATCAAAATGAAATTTTGAAAGTTGATTTCTTTTTCAAATGGGAGTTGAGAAGCTATAATTCAAAAATTAAGCAAAAAAAGCAAAATATTCCCAGGACTGAGTCCATGTTTCTGAAAGCAGCTATGTTGCCAGGACTCTTCAGTGTGTGGGTATTTGGCCAATGATTTCCCAGGGACTCTGAGCTTCCCAATCCTTTCACATGCAGAATTGCAGTGTCCTGGAAGGGCAGAGCTCTTGGTAGTTAGGAAGCAGTGAGTATCTGAAGAGCCAATTAATGAAAACTCGGGGATCCTGATGTCTAGATCAGCACCCAAAGTGTAAAACCTACTTTGTGAAAAAGCCAAATAAGTGTCTGCAGAGATCAACATTCCCCAGGATATTTCCATTTTCAGCAGATCCGTTTTCTCCGACAGAAAAACTTCGCACCAGAAAATATCCAGCTGTCATTCTCACCTTATTTTCATTTCTGCACAATGGGCCTGTACATACAAAATACATAATTTTTTCATGGCTCCTGCTTCCAGCTTCACAGATCATACACCAGCCTCTACTCAACGCCAAATCTGCATTTACTCTTCTAGACAGTTTGGAAGCCTATTTTATTGTAGCATATATGAACCCTTCTGATTTCTGCAACAGGCCTTGATCTAGATGCTTTGGGTTTTGTGCTAATATGAGTTTTTCCTTGTCATAATACTGGGAAGCAGGCATTCAGTAATCACACTGACATCTTGCCCTTCCCAAGGTGTTCTTTGGGCACAACATCAACAGTTCATGTTATATATCACAGCAAAGGGTGTCATGCCCAGTGGTGCTTGGTGGCAGCTTTGTATTATATAAAATGAAAGACAAATAAAAGCCAACAATATCCTCCTCCCACCTGCCAAGAAAAAAAGGTCAGTTTAAGAACTAGAAAAGAGCTGCACAATTTTCTTGTGTGGTTACAGTATGTTAGTTCCTTAACTGTAAAGTAATGAGCCTGCCCTTGGAACAGAGAAGTTATGGCCTCATATTAAAGAACCGTGGTTTTCCCCTTGGTTTAGTAAAAAAATGACAGATTTTTATTGATGTCAAAGTTTTGGGATAGTGCTGAACCTGGTTGATAAAGAAACCATAACATATCAAAAAGTTAAAACCTAAAAGAGACAAGATGAAAAGGCTGTAATTGAGGTAGATACAGAACAGAAAAGCTGAATGCAAAAATGGGAGAGAATTCTGGGGAGATATAAGAGTTCTGGGGAGACTGGCTGATTCTTTATCAGAGGTCATCTGCTGTTAGAAATATGCATAAAGTGAAAAAATTGCTTCTGATTTTCACACTTTTACATTCCAATCTGACATTTAGATCTAGGACATCTGATTATGAAATACCTGTTGATGCATTTATTGTCTCATGTTTGATTAGCAGTGGTGTGTCTGGAACAATGCTTTCAAGTGGCTTCAGGCTCATGCCCCTTTTATGACATAGGCAGTTATACTGCTGGACTTGAGTCAAATCTGTTCTAAAGCTGGGCCCCACCCTTAAAATAATACTTCATTATATGGCTTCCAAGTATTTTACAGTGGGGCTTTTTAGGTTTTTTTGTTCGTTTGTTTTTTAAATTAATGTTCCCATGCAAGCAAAAGTGCAGAAAATAATGTCTTATATTTTTTTTATTTCATTAAATGATCATGTATTGTTTTTATCACTCTAACAAAAGCTCAGTCTTAAAGAAAAGTGATATCACTTAACTTTTTTCAGAGTTTTCATTATAAGCTGTACTCCTTGGGGCTCTGCAGACAGAGAATAAAAATACAGTCATTTCATGATTTTGTTGCTAACATAAAAATGTGCCAGTCAGTTCACAGTTTCAGTGCTTGAATCTAGAAAATAGAGAGCATGTGTATTTGCCTTTCTAAAATATTTGAACATCTAAACTAATCAAAGTTCAACAACTTGAGGAGTAGAAAGGTCCCCCATGGAATTTATTTTCACAGTAAAATCATGCTTCAGTTACATTTTTCATTTTTTTAGTTGCCTACATTTTGTTTTGTTTATTTTTATTCAATTCCATTATTCCAAGCTAAACCAAAATTTGCTTGTAGTTCACTTTTAATTTCAAGTGACTTTTAAACAGGTGAACCCCAAAATTATATGTATCATTTGGATTTTCCCATCAAAAGTCTGAACATCTGCACAAACCATATTTCCCTTTAGAGTGTGATATGGATTCCCCGAAACCAACATTTGATGTCATATTTCAATGGAAATATCTAGCCAAGCATTAATATCACTAGAGGTCACTAAACCGTCATTTCCTTTTCAAAGATTCTACATACTTGTTTTCCATATGGTAAGACATTTATATTTCAGTAGTTTAGTTTTCATCTCCAGATATGACTTTGTCTCCTACAATTCCTTTGCTTATCACCTACGTTGTGTGCAAACGATTGTGCTCCACGCTTCAGTTTTGGGGAGATTTTTTGGTCATTGTGCATCACACTCTGTGGGGGCAGGTAAAGCCTTCTTGTGGGTTTGTTTTTATAAAGTGCCCGGGTTTTGCATAATCCAAGTAACACAAGAACTTTCATTTGTGGTACCTTAATGTGCTTTTTTAAACTAAAAAAATAAAAATTTTCTCCCTGTTGAGGATATGTAAAGAGACTATTCACACCTGGCTTTCTGGGAAACTTGCTTTAGGTTTCATATGTACCAAACTACATATTTTGCTGAAACTTTGTAAAGGAAGCAGAAAATGAATTTGCAAGAACAGAAAGGCAGCCATCACTATGGTTCTCATGTTCTCCTTTTCAACAAATGCCACATTGGCTCCTAAAGTCTGCTTTGAAGGGGATACACCAGCTTACAGTTGCTTCTACACATCAGCCTAAGAGGGACAGAGCCCTGTATATTCCAAAAACCCTCTGGGTTAAGATGACCTAGGGAAGTTAAGTAACTATCCTGGCCCTGCTGAAACCATCCAAGAATTCTGGTTGTGCCACTGTGCAAACATCTGGCCGGCTCTTCATGAGGACATTCACATTGTGCAATGCAAGAGGGGTTCCAGCATTGCCTCTTACCTGACCATTCCTGATTCCTGCACTTCCATTTATCTAGTTCTGTGTTGTCAATATCCAGATATCTCACTTTCATGCCATGCCCGACCACGACCAAAAAATTGACATTCCCAGAATACACAGTGGTGCCACAGCTTATTTAGAAACAATCATCTGGGTCCATGCCTTGCCTGCTAACACTGAAAGTGCACTTGTTCTGAATGTAGTAGCTCAGCTTGCCCGAGTGTAACCATTTTAACACACTGCCTCTGCCTGAAGAATGCATTGCTTCTGCCTTGCCACAGCCTCTGATTTGTTGTCTGTGTGGTGTGGAGCATGCATTCTTTGTTTGATGGGATTTTAATATAGCTGTGACTCTTACTAGTTCCCAGAGGTTACATTTTGCCATGTATCTTTTTGATCTGTGTTTTTCCTGTCTGTCAGTGGCATATATATGTCTTTTTCAATAAAAGCAGAACTTTCAAACTAATTATTTTTTACAGAGCATTAGCATTTTGCCTTCCTGTTTAAGCTCTTGGTTACACCTTGGTTACAGATACTTGGTTACCCTTGAAACTTCACCAAAACTTCAGTCAATTCCTCCTCTGTTTTCAATACCCAAAGCATTTCTGTTACACACATAAATTAGCCTGGTTCAGACAGCACTGGGAATGTTAGTATATCTTGGAAATTAGGCTTTCCATTTTATGAACCTCCAAGGGCATACATAAATTTCTTTTTAACTTGACATTACTAGTGAGAGGATTATTAAGAGTAAGCCCCTAAGAGCCCGGCTAGTGTTTAGGTAAAGAATAGGTACAAACAATATTTCTGAACTTCTAAGGGCATTACTTCAACAATCTACATCCAGAACCGAATGAGGAGGTGACAGTACTTCTTAATCAAACATTAGTCACCAGCTTTGGAAAAACAAAAAAATCAGTGTGGTCCTGTCATGGTTTGAACCTGGCCAAATGCCAGATTCCCCCAAATTAACACACCCACACCCAGGGCTCATGACTTGAGATAAGGAAACCCGGGAGAAGATGCACTTAGAATAGGCAAAACAGGACTAACTTAGGTTGCAAAGTGATCTAATTTATTGCTAACAGAGTCAGAGGAGTAAATGAGAAGTAAAATAAACCCTTCAAGGCCACCGTTTCTTCACTCACCCCCCTCCCTCCTTCCCAGCAGCTGCACAAGGGAACAAGGCATGGGGGGAGGGTTAGGTCAGTTCATCATCCAGATCTTCTTCCCCTGCCTGGGGGAGAGGTTCTTTTCCTCTGTGTAGCCATGGGTCTCACCATCGGCAGCCCGCCCGACACTGCTACAGTGACGCTGGTCCCCACACAGGCAAGCAGTCTCCCCAAAACTGCTACGGCGTGGGGTCCATCTTCCACGGGGTACAGACCTCTGAGCCAGGCCGTTTCCATCTCGGGAGCAAGGCTTCTTCTCTTTACCGGACTTCTGCTGGGCTTCTCTCTCTCTCTCTCTCTCTCTCTCAGGCACCCACCCACTCCATGTGGGACACTCAGTTCAGTCTCAGGGTGCAAGTCAAGGCCTGTTTCTCCACTAGGACTCCCTCTGGACTATGGCCTACTCCAGGTATCCACTGGCTTCAGCATGGGCATGTGCAAGTAGATCTCAGCATTTCTCGTGGGCCCCCATGGGCTGCAGGGGCACCCCCTGCTTCACCATGGGCCTCACCACGGCCTGCAGAGGCTGCAGAGCTTTGGTGCCTGGAGCTCCCCCTCCCCCTCCTTCTCCACTGACCTTGGTCTCTCCATGTTGTTTTCCCTCACATACTCTCACCTACTCCTCCTCCTCTGGCTAAGGAAAAGTGCGTGCACCCATTGTTTTGATTTCTTCTTAAATATGTTTTTCACAGAGGCGTAACCAACATCCCTAATTGGCCCAGGCTTGGCCAGCAGCATGTCCATCACCTCAGAGCTGGACATGGTGAAGGCCTTGAGAAGCTTCACAGAGGAGCCATCTTTGTGGGCCCCCCCCACTAGAAAAACCTGGGCCAAGTTAAACCACGACAGGTCCAAAAATATTTTTTTAGAAATGAAAATGCAAGAGAAACAGAGAACTCACATTCAAACATCAAGTTTTCAAGGAACTTAAACTCATTAAAGAAGACGTATTTGTGCATATACAGAAGCACTCTGGAGGAGGGAATCTGGTGCCTATTTCCCATTTCATCTAGCAGTTATTTGGAAGGGCTTCCAAGTATTTTAGTTCTCTAACAAGATTAATTCTGAGCACAGAAACACATCTATATTATGTAATACATATGACATAGAGGACTTATTAAAAAAACAAAGTCATTTTCACTCAAAAACTTGGCTGGTGGTCACAGCTGTAGAGAAATGTTTAAAAATCTGTACAAATTATAGTCTATAAAACGTCTCTGAAGAGGAGTCCATTTTCTTTAATAGCTTCCAGATGTATTATTAAGAACAGGGTATCCATGAAGCTGATCTATCTGATTGATAGCTTGAATATTATCTTTTTCATGTTCAGAGAATCACTAAATGGATGAGGTTGGAAGGGACCACAGTAGTCTAACTGCTGCTCAAGCAGGGCCATCCTAGAGCACATGGCACAGGATTGTCTCCAGATGGTTGTTGAATATCTCCGGCAAGGGAGACTCCACAACCTCTCTGGGCAACTGTTCCAGTGCTCAGTCACCTGCACAGTAAAGAAGTTCTTCCTCATATTCAGGTGGAACTTCTTGTGCAGCAGTCTCTGCCTATTGCCTCATGTTCTATTGCTGGGCACCACTGAGAACCCAGCTCCATCTTCTTGACACCCTTCCTTCAGATACTTGTAGAGATCCCCTTTCAGTAGTCTCTTGTGGTACCACACTGTAATGCAATGTTGTAAAAGGCCACGTATACTCAATTCCACAAGCTATTTGCTAAAAATGAGACCTGTGAAAATAATACTCATAAGAAAAAAAAATAGAGGAGCTATTGCACTTCTATAAATGCAGTACTGACCTTGGCAGGAATTTTCCCTTTGGTGAATTACTGTTAAGAGGTCCTTTTATCCAAAAACTTAACAAAGATTTTTGCTTATGCCAAGTGGCTGATACATGGGTTTCAGAGCAGAAGCACTCATCTTTTCTTCCTCAGAGGTTCCACATGGGCTCAGCATATTTTACAGCAATGAAGAAAAAGGAATACATTTTTGCACATTTTTTATGAATACTAAACTCACAGCAAGCAAGATCTTTTTGCATTAGCAAAGTCTTCACCACTGCTTTTTCTGTGAGGTTTTATCCAATTTATTGCTGATTTACCCCTTTCTTTTAAGAGCACTTAGGCAATATCAAAAAAGTTTCTTTATTTTTATTTAAAAAAAAGTGAACAAAATGTTAAAAGAATGGCTAACCTTTGAAAAGCTGTTCCTAAAACAACCAGAGATCATTTAGGATTAGGAATACTTTATTGTACTTTTGATGGAGAAAACAAGGCATACCAGGACACTGTTTTTACTGTTTAAGCAGTGTACTTATACCTCAAATTACATTCCTCTGGGGAACCTATGCGTATCTATATTTTGTCTTTGCTCTGGTCCATCTCCATAGCAACATGTTTGTTCCTATGGAGAATCTGGGTGAATAATTTCAAATTGAGCCTGAAAGTTTTGAAACAAGGTTTCAGATCTCTATAAAATAATTATGGACAAAAGCAATTTAAAAAAACCCTAAAAATATAAACATAATTTTGCCATTGTTTCTTTTACCCTACTGTAGGCATGATTAGCTCTGAACAATCCTTTGATCTCTTTCCCGTGATGTTCAGACTGGGAGCAGGCTTATCCACATGACTTCAGCAGCTGTTATAAAATCTGGTGGGGAATTTTTCATTCCAGTTTCAATGGCTCACTGTATTCACTAATTATGTTGTTATATACACACATTCCAAGTTTTTACTCAGAAGCTGGGACCTACACTTAAAAAACCCTAATAAACAAAAATCCCATGAGGAGAGGGGGAAAGAGAACAGGGCAAGATGACTTCAAAATTACTTTCAAAATAATAAAGTTCATTTTAGAGGATCTCTTTAAACTCTAGCCAGTACCACTTCCTGTTCATATTTGTCACTGTTCACTCTTTCATCTCAGGGAAAGATTTTATGACTGAAAACCATTTATTGCTACAGGATAACAGTATTAAACTAGGGTTTTTAAAAATAGATAACCACTCTTTAGCATTAATACTAAGGAAACAATTGTTCATTTCTTCAATGCATACATTCAGAGAAATAGATAAAAATCTAAAAAAAAAAAATTAAAAAAAGAAAAAAGTAAGATATTTGCATCAGAAGCTGCTGGAAAATAAAATAGATTTAAAAAAAAATAATAATCAGATGAAAGAAAACTAAGGGAAAAAATACCCCTAATTACATATTGTAGATTTTTATCATGACTTTTAATAGACCAGTAAGTCTCTTAAGTCTAGTAGTGAAATGATCCAGCTAGTTATTCAGTCTAATAATTTCAGGAATTCTCTTGGAATTGCCAAATTTGTTAGACCAAAGTTAGCTTTCCTGCAATGCAAAAAATAACTGAAAATCCTGTGTGTAAACTGGCATAACAGAAAAGACCCTTGTTTTATTTGATTGCTCAGGTGGTGTCAGCCTATTGAATCCAGCTCAGATTATGCCATTCATCCAATTTACCAGAATTACTGCTGCAAAGATTGAATGATTTTGCAATATTTTCAGGCAGACCCAACATCTGCATCATCTGGAGATAATGATGCTTTCGTTCTTTATGCCAGCTATTCAAGTCTTACATCTGATACTCAGAAAGTTTTCACAGATGGTCCATTCCAACCTGCTCTTTTTCTGCTTCCCCTGGGTTTGTACTTTTTTAGGCTTTTCCCATCTGCCTGCTTTAAAATCTTTAAATAGGTGGAATTTCTGGTGAAAGGAATGAATACTTTTATTCTGCCTCCAAATTCTTTCCCAGTGATGCCACATGCACATTAGAGCTGGCACGCCCTACTTTGAAAAGAAGCATAAAGTTAAGAAGAAAAATATGGACCTGTTTTTTATAATAGTGAGTCACTGCTGCATTTCAGTCACAGGCTACAGACAATAAAAGACAAATGAAGTGTCAATGATTTAATTGGGAGTAATAGACAAAAGCTGTGTAGAGACAGCATCATCTCTTTTCAGCTGAAAAAAAACCATGTTCATTTATAGGATAGATGCCCTGCCATCAGGCAATGAAGACAACTTTAAAAACCTACATGGCCTAAGTAAATGGGATATACAATTATGGAAGTGGTTCCTGAATATCACTCAGAACAATATACTTGAATCATACAAGAATAACTGAGAAATAGCTACAGAGTAAGGAATGATGGTATCATTCATTTTTAACGAAAATGTTGAAAGAAATAAATTCCTATTCCACCGGGGGGAAAGAAAAAGAAATATAGCAGTATCTGTAACAATTAATTGTTTATAACTCAATCCTACTTTTACTAGTTCAGCTAGGTTAAAAAAAGTAACACAGAAAAGGTTGGCTTTATTTGGAAGTCAGATTGGCTTTCTGTAAGAAAAATGGTGTGTGCAACCATTCAGATTTCAGATTGCAATCCACTTGATTTCAGTGGGAACTAGAAGGAAAATCAGCTCCTGCCTAAGCCAGATATCCAAAATTATGTCGCTGAGTTCCAAGGTACTTTGAATCCAGGCCAGTTTTGAAAATATGGGTTCAGTATATCACAGTCCACTTATAGCTGTAATTCAATACTACTGTCAGAAAACTATGTGAACACCTGCAGAAAGGAAGAGGAGCATATTCACCAGAATTAAAGCTACTGAAAATAAATTATTACTCAGGTTTGGGCAGTGTTAGTGTTTTCTGTCCTAAAATCGAAGCTGATAAATATATCCTGTAGTGCAACATCTGTGTACCATGCCACAGTGAAAACCATGGGCATTCATCAACTCGGTAGAATATAAATTTATAAAAGAAGACAGTGAAGTACTGAAAGATGTTTTTATGTCACATGACGATAGGAGAATTAACAAGCAAGCCAGGAATAAAAAAAAGTGAAATGTGAGAAAAAACATCAGATTCATTTCAATAAATTACAGTGACTATCAAGTCTCACAGGAAGATTTTTAAAAACTGATGGACAGATACTTCAATGCGATCTTATTAAAAGGCTAAAAGCCTTTTCCCAACAGAGTAATATCTGGCGACTCCCCATCTAAAAGCAAAAAGTCATGGATAAATAATTTCTTCTCTCCAAATCCATGAACTGTCTCCAAATGTGTGGAGACATCATGGGAAGCCCCTGGGAATGTTGTACGTGCTTTTGATCACAATATGACTTTTAAGTGTGGTTATATTGGAATCTGTGTCATAGTGGGGGCTACATAAGACAAGAGTTGAACAGCTCATGAATTGAGAAAAATGAACCAGATTACTATTTATCAGTCTTTGGGACTGCATATATTCTGTATAATCTCATCTCACTCTAAATAAACATTAAATTGTCCTCATGAAGGACGCAGTTGCATGTCATGTTAGAACAGATTCTTTCCAGAAACATCTTCCTAAATATCTGTTAAAGAAAGACAAGCTAGAGGAATGTCCTTTACACTTGGAAGATAATATGAAAACAACTGAAGTGTTTTAAAACCTATAGAATCCAATTCTACTTATCTTTTGCATACATAAGTTTTACTTTAAAAGAGTAAAAAGAGTTTTATAGAGCCAGAATAAGGCCACAACATACTGTACACCATTTGTGTAAGAGACAGGCTGACATTCTCACTTACCAAAGTGGTAAACTAGAAGTTAAGGCACTTTTCCAGTATTTGAAATTTATTAATCCAGGTTATGCCTTAACTAGTATATTAGCTTTTCCACCTTGGGTTGGAAAACTTTTACCCAGAATGAACTATTCAAGCCTATGTATTACCAAAAATATTCTGGTTTCAAAAGAAAAATAAAAAAATTACAGTTAAGTTCTTGATGGCTCTATGGATAAGAATTAAGAGCATGTTAATGACTGCTAGGAAAGGACCTAGCTAACTGGGGATAATGTTAACAATCAGAAAAACTGCTTCCTGTGGAGCATCCATAAGGAATCGTAAACAACTGAGATGCTAGAGTATGAATCAGCCAAATGTAAATTTGCATCAATTAGCCAAAAAAATGAACACTTTAGATTCATAACACTCCTTCAACTCTTCTTGGTTGGCTTTATCACAGACTTCTTCTTATTCACCATTAAAAAACATCTAGTTGACAGCATGGTGTAAGTGACGAACATTAGTTACAACATTTACATTTATACTAAACACACACACTCATTCACATAAAATCCTTTATATGCACCATTACATACACATATGTAGATTTTACGTGACAAATATATAAGATAGACCAAAATGTGCCAATATAATAACAAAGTTACTTAATTAAAAATTATGTCCCTGACAACATTCCTTAAAGCCTACCCATTGCATTGAGTATGTCACGGATCATGCATTTCTCCATACAAGTTCTTCCTAAGCAGTTGTTCCTGAAAAGGCTTACCTAGAAATATAGGTGTAATTTCTGTTATTTCTATTTCACCAGCTCCTCTGTGACTCTGGCCCTCTATTGTGTTTTGTTTACAGAGTAGGAACAGTTGTGCTTTAGTGCTTCCCTCCATTTAATACTGCTGTATAGCAGGCTGAGAGTGTTGTCTAATTTGAAAGCCTTGGCCACTTAAAACGTGGCTGTCAGCAGCAGTTGCTAAGAAACTACAACTTAACTACTTTCAAACACGGTGCTGCTAAAGCGCAATTACCCACACCTGCTATTATTATTTATATGAGCTAATGTGTAATTCCTTCTTCACCATACTGGACACGTCCTCTCTTACCTCCCATTTCAATAAGCCCCTTCTTTCTGGTAACTTGTGAGATCATTCCTCATCTCATCCAAACACACATTTCCAACCACCCTCATTTCCAAAATATTCCCTGAGCAGGGAAATGTGCCACAAAATATCTTAGTGTAGCTCAGAACAAGAGCATACAAATGCCCAGCTGGTGCTTCCACTAAGACAACTTCCAATGTTTTGATATATGAACAAAGAGAATGCCAGTAATAAGGAATAGACATGTAAGAGGAGTGGGTGTCTTATGGGTGGAATTCTTTTGTCGTTACCTTTTTTATCTTGAAACCATCTATTGGTGCCTGTTGAATAAAAATGGCATCTTTAATGGTATTTTGGCTGTATTCCACATCAGCCCATTCTGTTTACTAATTTCAACCATGTGAATCAGATGCCGCCTTCTTTGCTTTCTGGAGGTGATTGTAAACCTCTTGGAGCCAGTCAAGCAGGGATGTGAATGAGAGGAAGTTTGGGCCAGATAATGGGAGTGAACAATTAAAATGCAAAGAATTTGTAAAGCTTGATGCTTGACCTTTTTTTCTGCAGCCTGAGGTATGCAGCAACACATGGGAGTAAGGGGGAACAGCCTTAAGAAAAGCATGGCACCTCTCCCCAGGTGGGAACAGACAGCCTTGTTCACCTCTTCCTTTCCACTCTGTTTCTACTCAGAGCTAACTAACCACAAACCAGAGAACAGGCTCTGCAACTGTATTAGCCCCAGCCCAGCTATGTTTTATTACAGCTATATTTCTTCTGGAGAGATCTTTGTTTGCACCTGAAAGTTCAGAAATACATGAAATGGGGCTTACATATGTCTCCAGTCCTTCACATGGGTTCACACAAAATACAGAATATGAAAAAGAAAAAAAAGAAAAAAGAGAGAAGGGACAAGGAAGAAAAAATAATTTTCTTAGCTAATAAATACACTCAGGTAGACCTTACACACTGACAAACTTCTTAAAATAAAGTAATATATTCTAATGTAAATCTTGTTAGTCACTGAACCATTAGTCATTTAAGTTAAACTACTTGACTTTAAACACATGGTTCATAGTTAGCATACAATTCTTTGTCTTAATAATGTATTTAGGTATTTGTTCTGCACATATGCAGGTTTTTGGCACTGCAATTTTGAACATTTCAGCCTCTCTGGGGTGGTGAGGCGATGTATCCTGTGTTGGACTGCAGAAGTAAACAATATGATTTGTAGCTGCATGTGATTGTTAATTATGCAAAGAAAAACTTTGGGAACAGTACAGTAAACAAATGAGGTTATTTGTAAATCTCTCATTCTCTAGTTTTAACTTCCAAACTGCAAATATAAATGCAGTCATATTTTCTTGTATGAAAATGGTAGTAATTAAAAAAAAAAAAAACCCATCCAAAAAAAACCCCAAAAAACCAAAAAAACAACAACAACAAAAAGCAAGCTCTGCATCAAAAGACATCATTGTGCAGTTATCTGGAAAAACAAAGATGCATTTTTTTCCCTAAGGGAGTCCCTCAAGCCTACAGTTTCTTTCAAAGAGTTTTATTCTCACTAACAAACATTTTGATAGCTCTAGATAACTTAAGAGCATATTATTAGAATATTTTTGACACATCTACTGCATAACTGCAGCAATGTAAGCTCAGAAAAGTCCATTTTATGAAAAAACCAACAAGTCACCACATTCACAAAACTCTGATTTGGAGTGGAATGGGAATAATAAGTTGGAACTGTAATTCCTGAAGCTATCATTTGAATGACCACCTTTGGAGATGCTCAGGAGGCTTGCAGAGGCATTACTGTGTGGGACAGGAAGGAAACCAGCAGCCCGCTGCTGTGATGGCCATGGGGTGGAAGAAGAGGTACATGCTAAGGGACCACCATGGGTTTCCAAACTCCACCCAGATCTGGACACAAGTTATCACTCGTTCTGAGTACAACACGTAGGCACTATATTGAAAGCCATTTTTATAATACATTTATTGATATGAGGAAGACGTTGGGCTTTAGGGTGTGCTTTTAAGAGTTCTTTGAAGGGAACAAGAGTTTGGTGGAAGGGCTACAGACTGCAGATAGTCCCAGGTATACTCTTGTATATCCAGACACATCCAGCTCTTTAAAAATTATTTCACCTACATGACTTTTTATTTTTTTTTACTTTTAGATGGATTAGAAATTCATTCTTCATCATATTCTCCTAGGTAACTGAGGCAGAGACCTTAAAACACACTACTAATAAATCTAGGGATTCAAACTGCAGCCCTTGGCTGCCACCTAAAGGTTTGCTATACTCCTTTAGAGGGATACCACCAGACTCCATTCCCATGTTTGGACTGGAAAAATGCTTGTCTGCTATTGTTACAGGCAACCTCTGTGGTCACTATTACTAAAAGAGATTTAAGAGAAAAAATATTTGTTTTAAAAAAAAACAAAAAACCCCATCAAAACAAAACAAAGGAAGGGAAAAAAACCCACGTTAGTTCAACAGTACCACAGAAAGAATGATTTCTTGTCTCTGTGTACACTTTCAATTTGAAAGGCAACCTAAAATACTTTTTTCTAAAAAAAAACAGGCTACTTTGTAAAAGGAGACAGCCAGAACAAAGAAACAATACAAAAGAAAGCATAAACTGCTGAGAAATGGATGGCATTTAATGAACTTAAATAAAGAATTGCAATGATAATCTTTTCTGACCTCCTGTGCTATACAGGCTATATAACTTCACCTAGAAATTTAACATGAACTTTTGTTTGATCTATAGTCTGTCTCTCATACAACCATTGAGTGTTGAATTCAAGACTACCCATGATGGAAAATGGTGCCAAAGAAGAAGTTTTATCAGAAATACTTTTCTTCAAACACAGTTAAGATTACTAAATTACTTTGCATTCTCTATTTCCCTTCATCTTCCAGTGTTCATTAGTGTGTCAAGTCACACGAGGATTATTTGCTGGTATAATATCACATTAACTAAATTTTAATGGAACGAATTACTAGCCTGGCTGTAACTTAATTTTGTAAAATATTTTCCATTTGAGATAAAAATATTAAGGTGTGACAAATCCTAAGGTAGCTGTGTATTCTATTCAAGTATATGCTAATAGTATGGCCTTAATTTTGGTCCTCAGTTCATACTGACTTTATGTACTGTTGAACAAGTTAATTACTCCTAGACTGCCTCAACTCAGGCTAGAAGTGTCTGTCCCCAAAAAAAGTGGTCTTTGTTTCTTAGCAATACATTAATGCCATAGTCCCTCCCATGTCTTACCCTGACTTTAGTCACAGTTGCTACGAGATGCTTCAGCAAAGGTGGAAATCGTCTTTAAAGGAACACATCACTGTGTGACTGCAGGAGAAACTCCTCTGCTGTCTTAGAAAGTGGTCAGTTCTTGTTCTGAAGTACAAAAGCTTACCTGTGTTATGAACTTTTATCCTGGCTAATGTAAAGATACATAAAATTCATATAAATATCTCATCTATTTTTAAATCCTACAATTTCTTATCTACAGCCTATGAATTACATGAGTTAATTATACATTATTTTTAAAAGAATCTTAGCTTTTTTTATAGCATAAAGAATGACTAGTAAAACCAGTAACTACAGCTCTACTAGATCCTGGAATTAGACATGAGAAGACTTAGTGATATGAATTAAAAAAAAAATAAAAATCAGAAGTAGAGATATCTTTTAGAAGAATGGATGGACTTGTGTGAGGTGCTGCCCAAACATACATGCTCTTAAGCCAAAATGAAAACAATCTAAGGATAAGCAGGACGTAAGAGGTGAGCAGATATATATGTAGACACATATTAGAAACAATTACAAAAATGAATAAGCAATGTTGGTTTTACTATTTCTAAATGTCCCCATCTGCCTCCATTCTTTCCTGATTTTGCCATTAAATATTTCTTGGTTTATTTTAGCTGTCATTTTAGCAGTGTCTTGAGCAGCAACCTGCTGAGAGAGGGGAGGGGATATGCAGGTAAAGGCCATAGAGTAAGCATCCAGGTTGTAATGTGCACACCATGTTTCAAGACTGAGGACAGGATCAGATGAAATCCTACCAGAGACGTTCAGAACCTTCAATAATTCGGGAAAATCACCCACTTCCTGTCCATGTTCCCCCATCCCTCCCTCTTCCCCTCTCTGCCACACACTGCCAGAGTTTGCCTGTGGGATTTTTACACTCATAGGCCATTGATCAATGCATCAGCTTAGCTATGGGCAGGAGAAATGATTTGCACCCATCAATCACCCAGTTACAAACTTCTGATTTTGAACTGTAGACACCTTTGAGCATGATATATACAGGTTATACTGAGCTAAAAATGAACTTCAATTTCTGTTGAACAACACCAGTGCTGTTTATAAACCACAGCTTAACTTTCCCTTTCAACCTCTAACACCTAATTTCCTCAAAAGTTTCTCAGGAGGAAATTTAATCTTTCAAAAGTCCCAAGAAATATTTCATACACACTATCTACTATATTCTACCTACTTTCTACCAGTTCCTTGTAAAACATCACATAGGAAACCTCTGGGAAAAAACAAGTGAGCTAATGGTTGTCGGGGGCAAATGTGGGAATTTTCTCTGAAAACTTTCTAAAATATTTTCAGGCCTTATGTACTATTAGGGAATATTTCATCTGCACATTTGGTAATCCAAGGTCTTAAATCCGGGGGACAGAAAAGGGTGAAATTGCCATGGAAGGAGGATGAGGAAGAAGATGCAATGTTACTTGAGATAGCTACAGCAGCAGCAATAGTGACCTTGGGATTCCCTTAGGGAAGTGAGAGACAGAGAGGGAGTAGGAAAGCAAGAGGCCTGTAATCTGAGGATCCATCCAAAGTGACTGGGGGAAGGGAGAGTGAGAAGAAAGGATAAAAACTTTTTAATTCAGATGAGGAAAAAGGCAGAATGGAAGTAGTAGTCTTCAGTTAAAAAAAAAAAAAAAAGAGGAAGAAAACGAAAACCCCTGAGGTGTAATACAGTCACTTGACTGGCACCTATGTCGGCTCTCAGCATTAAGTGGAGATTACATACCTTTTTCAAGTACCAGAGAGAAAGGCAGGAGACAGGCAACAAGATCTGAAGGAAAAGGGTGGAAGTAAAATAAAGAAAAACACATGAAGTGACAGTGTTCTGTGGACAGTTTGAGCTTGCAATAATAACAAAAAGTAAAACAAGGTGTGTGACTGTTGCTAAACTTCACAGTGACTGTTGTTCCTCTGTAGAAATGAAAATGCTATTTGTGCACGTCACAAACTATTCTTTGAAACCTGTATTTTCAGAGGGGTTCACTAGTCTCAGCGTCTGTGGATCTATACCTACATCTATCAAAATGAAACCTGGTCTTCATCCATGCTCCACAGAGCTGGAAATCAACACAGCTTCAAAGATGTTCTCACTGTTTTCGGGTGGGCTGCAATTCTTTGTGAATATAAAACTAAGTAAAACAATACACTCTTCTCTCTCTGTTAGTCACTGAAAGAAAACAGGGAAATGGCACACAGATTAGTAACACAGGGTCAGATCTTTGGTCCTTCTCAGGCCAAAGTCCCACTGAAATAAGGTTAATGAAATAACTCATCTGGCCTACTATTCTTCTGTCTGTTCCTTTCAGAAATCAAGCTCTGGTGCCTGTAAGTCTGTGAAGGAATATCTGAAACATATTAATGATAGTATATAGAAGAATCCCAGGTAAATTTTACACTTTGAAGACAGACCACAGGGGAGCTCATCTTTCTGAAGTCAGAAAGACTCTCAAAACACAACACAGTGTATTTGTCAAAAGGAAGAAAACACTTCCGTCTAAAATACCAGTTCTGTCAATAAAAATACATTGTGGAAATACCGAAAAATCTTAGTGTAACAGTGTTTCTTTAAAACTCTTCATGTGACAAAAAGTAAAATGTTCTACTTTCAGACTACATCTGTTCAACTAAATATACTACTGGGGTTTTTCAGTAATTACTGCCAGGAAGAGATTTTAAGACCATTTCAATAAACAACTTAAGCTTTGACCACTTGTTACAATACAGTTTTATGGTTTTGAGCATCCTAGGGGGATTACACAGATAATTTCTTGTGCTTTCTTGTTTCTAGAAAAATCATCCTACTTTTTCTTAAACAGAGGACAGGGACACCTTCATTGAGGCCCCCTCAATGCTAATTTACAGATCAGCTGTTTGGATTACAGATCTCTTAGGAAATGAGTGTCTGTATAGAATTTAAAGGATGACCTAATAAACCCTAGTAAACCCTAAACAGAGTGATACCTTCTCACCTGTGATGCCACTGCTGTGTCTGTCTCAACTGCTTGCTGACCTTTTCTGTTGAGAATCTATCTGCATTGGCATTTTTTTCTTGCAATAATCTGAAATGTCTCACGTTTATTGTCTTATAACACAGTCTGCTTCAGCAGACTTGTCACAAGCGCTGACGTACACAAGATCAAGATCTGGGATTTCAGGAGGATTAAATACTCTATTTTTAATATAAAAAATTTACAATGCAATTGATTACATAAACAAAGAAGAAAAGTATACCACCAAGGTATTGCAAGTAATTTTCTAAAGAAAAGCAGAAGGGAGAAATTGCTGCCACATAGACCAGAAAAGAAAATAATTTTATAGTTAAAGCTTTCCAAATAAATGATGAATAAGAACATTTAGATGCAGTATACATAAGTCACCAGGCTGTGTATATGGAAAAATATAGTGATATTCCACCTGTCTCTGCATGACATTGACCAAACTGTTAGTATTGAGAAGGTAAATGCAAAAAGATAATGGTTCAGATGTTGCCAGATAGTTTCACGCAGGCCTACTGAAGTTGCAAACCTAAGTAAGATTTGTTAACTCACATAAAATGTCCACCTGAAATCAATGAAAGCCTTCATGAAAAATTAGATAGAGTATTGGTCAATTTGGATTACTGTTTTACCTTAAAATGGACCATTTTCTTTTGTGTCATGTACTTTAGGAAATTCAGTAGCATGGACTGGTTATTAAGGTAGGCATTAATGAAAAAAATAATGAAAAATACTATTTTGGGGAGTAAAGATTCTTCTAGTTTGGAAACTGGCATTACCAGTTCTCACAATAAGAACTGAGCCTAGAAATGAAAACCAATGTGCACAGTTTTAATACCTTATATGGAAATTCATCACAACTTTGTCAGAATTACAAAAAAACAAAACAAAACAAAACAAAAAAAAACCCCAGCATATTTTGTTAAAAAAAAAATGTGTAGTGCATCAGGTAGTGGGAATTTTATATAGAATTTTTTTGAATCTAATAAACAGCATAGGTAGATTGTTCATAGCCTGCACTTCTGAGGAAGAGGCGTATGACTTCCTGGAAATCTGTTTCTTGGGAATAGTCACAGATTTTGAATTGTTCTGTCATTTTTAATTGATGCATTAGAAAAGATTTGCACAATACACTGACCTTTTTATCTGAAACAGATGCAGTTTAGATTCAAATATTGTATAAAAAAATGAACCCAGATGACAGCAAATGCAATTGTATCTGACAGACAGCCATATGATTCTTTTAGTTAGTTATATAGTAAAGAAATAAAATTTGCATATCAGTGGGATCAAGTGAAGCCTCCAAATCCAAAACAATTACTGTACTCTTGCTGTATTCTACATTATTAAAATAGGGAAGTTGGAGGAAAGTACAATTAATTTGATAATACCAAAATGCTTTTTATGGGGTTTTTAATTGTGTCTAAGATTACATGATAATGTAAGAAATCACATGACTGGATAATGAACACATAGTGCATTTTTTATTTGCAAAAAGTTTTGATATTAGAAGTTGTAAAACACCATCAATCTTCCCTTTGCAATCTTGGTTTGGACTCTCCCCTATGAAATTGCATATTAAAGAAGGTTGGAAACATTCAATCAAAAAAGGAACATGGTTTTTGTAAGAAATGTTTTGGGATTTTTTACTAGCTCTAGTTAACATTCATTGCAGATGGAATATTTTCAAAACTGTCTCCTGAAAAGAGGCTATTCACCAACACTGTGATAGACAATTCTATTTTGTGTTCAATAAGGCAAATGTAAATATTGGAAAGAAGCCAGAGCTATAACACTTCATGAAATTTGGGATACATGCAATATAAGAACAGAGAATAACACTTTCCACCATAAAACTTCATAGAATAACTTAGGTTCAAAAAGCCCCCTAAGACCCAACCACCCTTCTGCTCAACACAGGTCCACTTAGCTCAGTCTTCTTGGGGACATGTTCAGCTGAGTTTCAACTCTCTCCAAGGACAGAGATTCCACAAGCACATTGCTTCAAGGATTCATGACCCTGTGAATAGGACAATGGATTGAGACTTTAAATCCCTTTTCAGTGGTCATAAACTCCTTGTTACTGGAATTTTAAGAGTTACACACTCTATTATGTGACCTTGGATGATTCCGTTTCTCCTCTTGCAAGCCTTGAATTATTACTCAAAACTCCTGCCTAATTATATTATTGTATTATAAACACTGTCTTAGCGACAATATATTCAAAGATGCTATCACTGAAAAGTAAATGTTTTTAAGTCTTTGGATTCCACCATGGAAGGAATGAAGCTAAAGAAATAGGGAGAAACTGCATTTTACATAAACCAGCAGAATATACTTTAAACTCTTACAGCGGCCTCTACACATTGAGGCCTAAACTATTGGCATCTTCAGCTCTTGGCTTTTTTTGCTGGTGACTTTATTCAGGGTGCATAGTTCTCGCCCAATATTGGCATGCTTTTCATTTTGTTTTCAGGGTTTATGTTAATGACCAGAGTGGTTATATTTGTTAGCAGATTTTATATGAAAATTATCCATTTTTTCCATATTAAACTGTAAGTATTGTCTTTCTGCTCAGAATGCCAAATCCTTGCATGACATTCTCATCAGAAGTAGTGCAAGTAATGACTGTTTCCTGTTTGTATGTGAACAGCCTTTGCTTAGAAACTCAGAGATAATTCATGCTGTTGAGGACAGAGCCATATTCTTTATGCTGCTCATGATAATTTACATTCTGGTTTGCTAAAGTTTCATACACAATATATCTGTACGGAATATTAACTGTATTCTTCCTCCTATCAGCACCACTTAGACTATGCAGGTGAAAAATACAAAGTAGAGAGATCCTAGTTTCAGTCACTTTTGCTTCTGCTGGCACTTTAAAGATTTTTCCTTTAATTTCTTTATGTGCCATCTGAATCCTTTTTTTCCAGATACACTTGAACAATCGTAAATTTGCAACATCATAACCCAGGAATCAGACATTAAGTACCCAACGGGAGTAAACTGAGTTTAGTTCACCTGTCACCAGTGTATCATTTCAAATAGCACCCAACTGAGTTGTCAAGGGGCATGTAGCTCTCCACCTAGTGTTTGAGACTGTGAAATCACAGAGCTTCTGAGTCAAGAATGCCACAATATTTGAAGCCTTGTAGATGCAACACTTCTTTGTGACTGTCATTGCATATGGCTTTCTCACATCCCATATCCTCATTTGGGCTGTGGTCACTCAAGGAATGATAGTCAGATGTCTGAAACGGGGGATTTTTCCAAAATGAAGCAAAAATGATGATACATCATTTAAAAACTCCCAAGAGTGGGACCATAGGACTGCTTCATTGCCAACTCTTCCTCAGCACCCTTGAACAAACCCACTGTGGGTTTGGGCTGACCTTTGACATTCAGATGATAAATCATCCATAGCTCCTCGACGCTTAGCACAGGATGTGAAAAGACTTCCACGGCCCTTCATTCGTAAAGACAGCGAAACAGCACATTATTTACATTGGTTGCCTTCACAGGATTTATTAACGTTGTACCTTGCATAAGCAGACTTGGATGCGGCATAGAGATCCTTTTAGGATCCTGCGCGCAGTGACATCTGTTCGCTGGTACCAGAAATGAAGGGATGCCACAGGGCTGGCCATCAAAGACCCGAGGTCAGCACACCTGCTCGGTAACCCAGCCGGGCGGGGGCCCGCCCACCGGCGTGTGACAGGGCGAGGTGCCCAGGTGGGTACCTGCCGGGAAAACGCCTCCACCCACAGCCTCCTTGGGGAGCGGAGCCCTCGAGAGAAGCACAGTAGCATGAGCTGCAGGACAGCGGGGGTGTGGAGCCCGGGCAGGCGGGGCGGCGGCCGGAGGTCGCACCTTGGCCCGGCGGGGTTTTCCTGGCCCGCACGCCGCGGTACTTTCCGGACACGGTTAACCTTTGCGTTACTCGCACTGCGCCCGGAGGGGTTGGAAACTCCGGGCAGAAATCATTCGGGGACGGCGGTAAAAGAGAGGAGGTGTTTTTAGGTGACATGAAGTGACCGGGGGCGTTTTGGCGGCCGCCATCAGGGGCCGGCGCGCTGCTGCCAGCAGGTCGCCCCAGGGGGAACGGCGGCCTTCTGGGGCCGCGGGCAGCGCCGCAGGGTGAAGAGGCGGTGACGGGGGCGAGGGAAGCACGAGCGAGCGGCAGCAGGTCACACGGAGCGAGGGCCGGCCCCGCCGGCGGGGCGGAGCGAGATGGCTGCCACGGGGCCGAAGCGGCAGCCGAGGTACGGCGGACGCCGGCGGCGCAGAGCTCTGCCCGCGGCCTTTGCCCGCCTCCCCGCCCGGGGGCAGCGGCTGTGCGGATCTCTGGGAGCCGCGACCGGAGCCGCCGGCGAACAAAGAGGCGCAGGCGGGTGCAGTGACTTCCCCCGCCGGGCCACGGCCCGCCTCCGCCCGCGGAACCTCCCCGCTGCCGTCTCCTGGCAACCCCCGGGCCCGGCGCCCACCCTGCGCGGTGGGGCCGGAGAGGTCCGCGCAGCACCGTCGGCTGCGTCCCCTGCCTTCCCCTCCCCATCCTCGGCAGACCCCGTCCCCACAGCGCGGAGAGCCAGCGGTGGCTCGGGACGGCAGCTGCCAGCGCCCA
>VZRN01002187.1:7547-98713 GCA_013397935.1 Dasyornis broadbenti | reverse complement strand
AGAGGGCGAGGGAGCGGGAGCGGTGGCGGCAGCGGCGCATGATGTGGGTGCCGCTCCTGGCGTGCCTCACCGCGGGGATCGTCTCCGTGCCCAGGTGCCAGCGCGGCCCCGGAGCCCTCCTCGGGGCGGCCCGGCTGCTGGCGGCCGTGCCGGGACTCTGCCAGCGCTGTAAGTGTCCGAGCGCCTGGGGCTCCCGGCCGTGCCCCGGCTGGTTGGGGTTGTGGCTGGGTTTGGTTCTGGCGCGGGGGCTGTACGTGGGCGGGGGGCATGGCCGGGCCCGGCGGCTGCTGCGGGGCACAGCCCTGATAGCCGGGGCCGCCCGGCGCCACCGGCACACGGTGCAGGGAGAGCCGGGCTGGAGCCGCCGGCCCCTGCCCAAACTTCACATCGCCTGTGCCAGCCCGTGATTTAACTGTCCGACCCGGGGGCTTCCAGCCTTCAGGGAGCCGTGGTAGCTCCCGGGGAGCCCACGGCAGTATCGCACTCCGAGGGGCTGCGAGTCCTGACGTGCACGCTCTGCAACACTCCTTGAAGCGGCACGCAGACCCACCCCGGGGTCCCAAGCTAGGGACGGACACTTGTTGGGGATGGTAACACTCTGTTTTACGTCGTGTATATGGCATGTAGTGGCAGGGTTAAATAGGGATAGAGCTACGAGAAGACTGTCTTCTGTTTACCTTGGGATAACGTGCATGTTGACGGTTCCCTGGAAGCTACGGTCCTCGGGTGAAAAAGGCTCGGGTAAATGTAGGTAACCCCTCACCTTGTGGAGTTGCTTCCCAAAGCCCCGGGCATCAGTTTGGATGCGTGCAGGCTAAGAGGAGTTTGTGCAAGTGTACTTTAGAAAGTACAGCAGTTGACTGATGGAGCAAGCAGGTCAGTCAAGTATTTCATAAAGGATCTTATTTAGCTTGCAGTCGTCAGAAAAGCAGATCAGGTTGTCAGTCATCTTCCTGTATTTTTTTCTGCTTGCGGAATAATTGGCATTTCCAAGTTTAAGTCTGGAGTTGATTTAAAATGTTAACATGTAACCTCTAAAACTAAGATTTACAATGGGAACAATGTATTAGTCGTAAGTTCTTTATTGCGTATATGACAAATTCATGCCTAATTCAGTAGGATTTGCCCAGTGCTATTAAAAACAATGGAATAATTTGTTAACTTTCATAGGATAATTTATTTTGCCTTTTTGGCTTCATATTTTAAATTCCAAACCAAACTAAATGTCAATAGGAAAAATAAAATATATTACTAAATTTCTCATGAAGCATGACATCTTGTATGTAGTACCCCAGATTCTTTTTTATGCAGTGCAATTGAGTTGAAAGGCTAATTGAAACTTTATGAAGAGGATGGTTCTATGCCTGAATGCAGTGTTGTGCTTGCTCATGAGTGTAGTTCCTGGGTACATGCTAGTGCAAATAATGCATCAGAACAGAATGCCACAGGGGGGAGGTTGTGCATGGGGCTTTTGTGCCAAAGGATGCTTGCTGTCTTTGTTGTGCTTGATAGTGAAAATATATACAGGCGATACGTCATGGGTTATGTGTTTATTGTGACAACAGCTCTCAGAGTGGGTAGACTGTAACTCAGACCTTGTTTTTTCCTTTTCTTTTGAAACCTCTGCTAATTCATGAAAGCTGAAAGGCACACTGAATTCTTTCCCTCATACATAATCACTTTACAGGCTACAGCCGCAGCTGAAGCAAGAAGAGTGTTTTGTTTTGTTTTTCTGTGAATGAACACGTGAAATTTTTTGTTATCATTAGTATTGTTTGTGATTTCTACATTTGATTGTGATAGCCAGTGCAGCACCACCTTGCTTCTTTGAACGTCTGCAGGCTGCTCTGAGAGAGAATCTGGGCAGCAGCTCCATGTACAGATATTTGGCAGCATGGCTTTGTTAAAGCAGCCACTCCTCTTTGCTTCTGCATCGACAGTGCTGGGCATGGTGCATCGTGCTGTTCCCGTGCCATCAGCAAGTTCAGTTTGTTTATGTTGGCAGAACCGGTGTATCTGTTGTATTGAATCTCCAGTTCTAAAAGACTGGAATTAATATGAAATGTACATGGAACTCAAGTGTATTTCATTCTTTTTGGAGCATTTGTGTCTCTTCTAACTGCAAAATGGACAGCGTGATACCACCTGAGGTATTTGTTCTGCAAACTGCAGTTTGACATGTGAGTTACTGCTTCGGGATAAGTAAAGGTAGAATTTGGCCCAGGGTTTGAAATTACAGGGAGTGCAAAAGGAAATTTCACAATGCTGTAAATTTGCAATTCCCAAATTACAGGTTCTGTAAGCTCAGATAAAAAGGGTAGTGTTGCCGCCTTCTACAAAGAGTCCCTTGTTCAATAAGTCTCACCAAAAGGAAATTTGCAGTTCAGTAAGCCAACTATAACAAATACCTGATATAAGAATCATGCTAGTTCTGTAGGGATTTCTACAGATCCTGCATTTATGTTTGAACATTAAAACCTGACAAACTCCTAAAGATGTAAACCAGTGAACTGAATAAAAGCTGGATTCTACAGCAAGAGCATGTGTATGCATTGTGCTAACCAGTTGTGTAAATGCTCATTTCAGTGAAGACAGTTCCTTTGCTTTGTTCAGAAACTAACTGTTGAAACTATTACTTTTTACCTGCTCTATAAGCACGTGGGTTATGTGGGCTTAAATACTAAAGAATGACTGATTGGCCAGGGTTAACAGAGGTCATTGGTTCAAATCTCAGCAGTGTCTCAAAACCAGTTATAATTAATATTAAAATCTGAAAACAAAGGTATTTGGTACTTTGCAAAATATCTAGGTAGTTATTCCTGTATGAAGCTGAAGTAAACAGAGTGTACTCGTGATGTGCAAATAGGGATGGGATGGCATGAAAATATTTATCCCTGATTTAAAAGTTAGAGAACAGTCACACAGCAATTCTCTTAAGATAGTCATGATTGACAGGTCTCTTTAAATACTAACTTTAAAAGTTGGTATTTCCAGTCTTATTGAGTGTCATTTGGAAAGACTACTTAGGAGGTTGGGAAAAGTGGAGGATCTGTGATCATGAAAGGGTCAGCTGTTAATTGATTTATGTCAATAGCATGACTTTTGATTTGTTAATGTTTTCCCATCAGGGTCTTTGGTGCTTCGCCAGTCTTGTCACATCAGAGTTCCACGTGTGTTCCCTCTAGTTAGAGATTTTCATAAACCATTACTGTGTTACTTTTCAAAGGAGTAAGAAAATCTATTCAAACCACCCATGGAAGAACAGTTCTTGAAGAGAGGTGGTCAGGAAATGTCCCATGACATTTCCTGACACACACGCACGCGCACAGAAAACTCTGAAATAAATGATACATCATGATACCTTTAATTGGTGTTTGTCTGTTAATTTCTGTTGTGTACCCATGTGGCCCATTTTCTTTTGAGACTCAGTGGAAGAAGCTGGATTGAATGGAATACTCAACACTGAGCTAGTTCTGCTTTTCCTGAGGCTTGAAACAATCCAAGAAGAGAAAACCCATTTTTAATTTCCTGCGTCTGCGTGAGTGATCTGTTCCCTAGGAGTAATGGATCATCTTTGGGAAAGCCAACCTTTTGGGAACCTTTGGGAATGAGCCTTTGGGGAAAAACAGCCTGGGTATCTGAGAGGGCTGTAGGTTGCAGTTCACTGAGGAATAGTGAGGGGGAGGTTTGTTTATCTGCACATTGCTCAAGGAGCATATTATGCCAATAGTATGCATAAATTTGCTTTGTAAATTGTTCACTTCTTATAATCTGTTGCAATTTCATGTCTCTTCAGGGGGTTTATGTGGCAAGGGTTTTTCTTATTTTATGGTTTGTACAAGTTGAATGAAACTGATAGTTGCATGTGTAGTATTTACAATGTTTTCATGCTACAGGTGTTTGAGATGAGACTGGGAAAAGAGAGGAGATGGGCAGTTTATGAACTAGAAGAATGATGACCATACCCTTGGCACTCAGGGAAGGTTGTCTCTGTCATTTTGGATATGCTGTTGCTGAGGGGAGTTGTCAGGGCAGTCTGAAGCTCACATGCAGTGGAAATACTCTACATTTTGAAGAGGCAGTTGCTTCTTTTCTGGCCTTTAAACTTTCAAGGACTGGAATGGCAACATCTGAGCAAAAATTACACCCCATTAGTCAAAAGGCCTGAATGAATAAATTGGATTTTCCATTAAAGTACAATCTAAATTTAATTTACTACCCCAGACCATCAAAAAGATGTCAGAATGTAAACTTCATGGAAACTAAAGAAAATCTGCATCAAATGACCCCCGTGTGGTTCTATGTTCAACAAGAGGACATTAAAATGTCACATTATAATTTCCCTTATACTTTACAGACAACATAAATGCTGGTAATATTTTTCAAATCCATATGAAGAATTTGAGATGACTTATCCATGTTGTGTCTTGAGTTTGGGACAATTTGAATTACTTACTAATCAACAGTAGGAGAAGAAAAACACAAGATATTTACAAATTGTGTAAGTTGATATGAGCTGCTGTTACTTATCAAGACTTTTTCAGAAAGTCAGAGTAATCATTATTTTTGTGAGTTCTTACTTAGAAGCTAGGCACTTCACATTTCGGGGTGTCCTCTCTGAAGTAAAAAGTAGTAGGATGAGAGGAAATAGCCTCAAGTTGTGCCAGGGAAGGTTTAGATTTGACATCAGGAAAAATTTCTTCACTGAAACAGCCGTCAAGCCTTGGAACAGGCTGCCCAGAGAAATGGAGGAGTCACCATGCCTGGAAGTATTTAAAAGATGTAGATGTGATGCTTAGGAACCTGTTTTAGTGGTGGGTTTGTGCTGGTTGACAGTAGGACTAGAGGATCTTAAGGGTCTTTTCCAGCCTAAATGATTCTGTTATTCAAGGAGATGCTCCTGACATTGTCTGAGCCTACATGTGTCTTTATTAGCCTCATCCCTGAAAAGGTCCATCATTTATACATCATTCAGGACAAAAACTTGAAGAACAGAAGCCTCAGACAGATGCATATAAGTTCAAGTTTTTCATTAGTATATGTATCAGTGTAGAGGATTAGTGGTGGACTTGGCAGTATTGGGTTAAATGCTGATCTACATAATCTTAGCAGTCCTTTCCAACCTAAATGACTGATTCTGTCCTATGATTCTGAATAGATCTGATGTAAGAAACATTAACCTTAATGTGTAAATTAAATCTCCATTACCTACATGTTGTTTTTGGGTTTTTTTCTCACCAGTGTACATTTTAAAAACCGCATATAGAAAAACAATATTTTTTTAGGTCAGGATAGGTGTATCTTAGGCAGTGATTGGGATTCAATGACTTCTGACAGCGTAAGAAGGACAAATGGAAAGGCTTGGTGTCCTGAACTTTAAAGTTTGCTCAGTGTTCTTAAAATATATTAATGATGCTGAAGTAATACATTATATTTTCAAAACTTATATATGTGAACTATTCAGTGCTTTTACTGTAACTGGTAATCCAGACATCTTGGTATAAATTTGGCTTTTTGTGATGAATATACTGAAAACAAAAAACTGGAAAAGAATATCGGTTCCTTTGTGTTAAACTTTCTATGTTGTTTTATTTTTAAATAAAATTCTTAAGGCCTCAGTGCTCCTCGTTCTACTTGCATCCTCCTTTTCAGCAAAATCTTGTTTTCAAAGTTCCTGTATCTCCACCACTAATTGATGACTTCTGTCTAACAAGTAGAAAGATGTAATAATTCTTTGTCATCAGCTTAAGCAGACATAAGTTTTGATGGACAAAGTAGGATATGGTCTGTTATTCCTTTCTAAGCACTTGAACTTTATGATTTTTTTCTTTCTTTCTTTTGGCAGTTTACATAAATGGACTTGGGCTATTTAGTTTGACTTTTGGGAAGGAAGTGGGGCTCTAATGAATTAGTTCACTGTACACTGTAATGGAACCTTTCTCCAAGAAGAAGAGTAAGCTTCTTGCCAGCCATTCAGGATTCCCCCTCATTCTGGTGGCAGAACAAGAATAACCCCTTGAGCAAAATGTAAGTGTTTCAGGATGATCGGAATTTACAGCATTAGAAAGCTGCCAAAAAAACACTTCTAGCTGAGGCTAAATTGGCCTAAATTGAAAACTTTGCAAAGCTCATAACTGACTTTTTTCTTTATGTGTTTCTTTGCTTCCCATGACTTCATTGTCATATGCCTGTGGTGGCTTCTTGGTATTTACCCATGGTGACAATAATAATGAGTCTGAAGTATTTATGATCATCAAAAGATACTGGGACAAAGATTTTTGGAAGAGGAAATTTCTGTAGCTTTAGGCAACTGGAATGATGTTCCTGGATGTTTGATTTTTATTTTACTTCAGGCCTCTTTGCCCACTGGCTTGGGAGTTAAGTTGTTAGCAGCAGTATTTCATTGGGTTCAGATCTTGAAGATTTAAGTATTTTTGGTATTTTGCAGTTGTAGCTGTGTTACGAATACAAGCTGCATGATATATGGTGGCATCACAAAAGTAGTCCAAGTCTGATTAAACCAATAACTGCCCTTTCCAAAATAAATTCTGTTCCTTCTCAATGTTAAAGGGAATTAGGCTAAGTGAATTCTGTTTGTTCTGTACTTGAAAGTACCATTTATTTCCATGTTATCTTTGCAGGATGACAGGGGTTAGTACTGTGCTGAGGACAACTTGCTTTTCTCAGATGGAAGCTTCTTGCTGGAAACAATCAAGTTCCCATCTTTTTGTTCAAACAAGACTACCAGGAAGTCACCTGTTACAATTTACACACTCGCACAAATGGCACAAAATAACTAAATAAAACGAATGACATCAGCAAGCAGGCTCTTCCAATCTAAGCAAAACTGCTGGAGTGCATTTTGCTGTTAAAAATGTTGTGGCATTACTTCAGAACATTAGATAAACCACTACCTGTTTAAAACCTAGAATTTGCATGTTTGAAGTCTGTCCCTTAGAGAGTAGTTAAGGTGCATCTGCAAACCATACACATGTGAGTATTTCCTTGAAGGAGCAAAAACAGAAGCTTGCATTCAAACAGTAGTCTATGTGCCCCAGTAGTTATAGTTAGTATGTCAGTCTGCATATTTTATAGCCCACAGTCATGTTTTATGTAATCTTTGCCCCCAAATTACAAAAATTTAACAGGCTAAACCTAAAATAAAGGTTGGCCAGTGTCTGTTCCTAGACAGGTGTATTCGATCTTGAAGTTTTTAATTATTAAAAAAATCCCTGAAAATTTTTATCAATTTGTTTCAGGGCCAATAACCATCTTTGGAGTTTGAAAACCCTATTGGAAAACAAATTACTGAAATAACAAATACCAAAGACTTGGTATTCTAGAGAACCATAATATTTTTTAAATAGCCCTCTTGTATAAAAGCTCCTCCCAATCTTGTGAACTACCTAAAGGTCCTTGAGGAGTGGTGGTGATCCTCTCTGATACCAGTCTTAGCTTTTATTTAATATTCTTGAGGTTTTCGATTTTAAGTGTAAACTATGTATTATGTGTTCAGTGTTTTGTTTTAACCTTGACATGTTTCCCTAATCTACATGTGCACAATTTTTGATTTGGGGCTTTTGGTTTGTTTCAGGAAAATCTTCTCTAGAAGCACAGTTCAGTTAATCATTTTCCCTCAGTTCAGAACTGAGGAACCTGTTCCTCTAGGTTTTCAGCTTTGGGAATTATGGTCTAAAATGCAGAGTAGGTTTGTTCCAAACCACCCTGTATGCAGATAAAAGAGAGTGAAGTAAGCTGTTTGCATTGCTATGAGCTAAGAACCTGTGGATCAGGTGGTCTTTGATGACACTGTGTGGGAAGAAATAGCTCTGAGCTATTCTTAACAGTTGCCCATCCTCTGTGCTGCTGGTGGGTTTGTGAATGAAGACACAGTGTCACCAGGATGAGGTGGTGCTCCCATGGGGCAGAAAGCAACAATTTGGTGATGATTAGATACGCAATAAAAAGGTACATTAGAGAAACAATTGGGAGTTGAAGGCCTGGTTTGCGGAGGCAGAGGTATAGAAGGTGGTGTGAAATAAAGCTTGGGGTTGTCTTTTATTTAAGGTTGAATTTCTTAAGCAGGCAAAAAGTAGTAATTTTTATCTACCTTTATAACCATCATGACCTCCTAATTAGGTAGACTTTATAGAATACACAGGAGCATACCAACCATTCAGGGCTGTTGATGTGCTGCTTGCTAGCAGTGCTTACTAATACACAAGAAATTAAATTAGCAGTGATATATGGCAGTAGCAATTCGAGGCTTTGCTTGAGCAGCATAACTGTATTCAAGCTGGTCGATGCAAAGGGAGGTTCTAGCAGCTGTAAATAAATGGAGTACAATGATACCTATGCCCGTGTTCCATCTTACGAAACAGAATTAACACAACTCCACACATCTTGAAGTTTCCTTGAGATCAAGGGATTTAATTAAACAAATATTTCAAGCTCTCTGGTTGCATATGCTTTGCATTTTTATTGATGTAAAGCTGTGCAAACAGGACCATCAAACCTGTGCCATAAAAGCATTAGCTTCTATGACTGTGGGAAATGAGTCTCTTCTAATGATATAATCCTGGTAAATTTTCCTCTGTGTTTCTATTTGCAAGAGACAGGATAGGTTAGTTTCAAAAGCCAAGTAGTGTTTGACTCATTGTTTGCAGGCATGAATTGCATCAAAAAATGTAACCATCTCCCAGAAAAGCAGGAAGTTTCATAGAAAGGAGAGGCTACAAGTAAAGTTGGCCAAGAAACAAAAATTGTGTTGTGTAAAATTTCAAGGTTGCATTGCTTGTTTTCATTCCGTATTGTGGCTTGGGAACAAAGTTGGACTGGAGTAGTCAATAGCTCTGTCTCTCATAGTCAAGGCCATGTCTGAGGCTGTGGTTTGAATGTTGTGTTTGTGAGTCCTAACTGTGATAGCAGTAGCTACTTTGAGTAGTACCTATTCTGAAATGCTGTTACATACATCTTTCTGACAAAATAAAAAAAGATCTTCAAAATTGATATCTATACATGAAAAACTTGGGTTGCTATGCATCTGTCTGAGGCTTATGTTCCTCACGTCTTCATCTTGAATGATATGCAACCTTCATGTAAGTGTTGGAACTTTTCAGAGATGAGGATAAGAAAGACACATGTAGGCTCAGAGAGTGTCAGGAGTATCTCCTTGAATCATAGAATCATTTAGGCTGGAAAAGACCTTTAAGATCCTCTAGGCCAACTGTCAGCCAGCACAAGCCCACCACTAAAACATGTTCCCAAGCACCACATCTACATGTCTTACACTTCCAGGGATGTATAAATACTTCCAGAGATGGTGACTCTATCACTTCCCTGGGCAGCCTGTTCCAAGGCTTGATGGCCATTTCAATGAAGAAATTTTTCCTGATGTCAAATCTAAACCTTCCCTGGCACAACTTGAGGCAATTTCCTTTTATCTTACTGCTTGTAAGCTGTAAGAAGAGGCCAACCCCCACGTCGCTGGAACATCCTTTTCAGGTAACTGTAGAGCGTGATAAGGACTCCCCCCAAGCCTCCTTTTCTCTAGACTAAACAGCCCCAGCTCCCTCAGCTGCTCCTCATAAGACTTGTGCTCCAGGCCCTTCCCCAGTTCCATTACCCTTCTCTGGACACGCTCTAGAACCTCAATGTCTTTTCCACTAGCAGCTTTCCCCTCTGCCCCTGTGCCCCCAGCCTGTAGCACCACATGAGGTTGCTCTGATGGAAATGCTGAACCTGGCACTTCCCGTTATTGAACCTTACACAATTGGCTCAAGGCCTAACATCAATATCATTCTCTAATTACAGAAGTGTCCATACACTTCTTGGGAACTCCATCTCCATGTGCTATTACAGAGCAGACATGATACATTTTCTATCCTCCAGCATCATCTATGACTGTCGTTTTCTGCCAGGGCTTTCCTAGTGCTGTGTTGACAGAGGTGTCCCACTTTTTGTCCTCCCCTTTGTCTTTGCGTTGTTCAACTGAAATCCAGCGTCAGCTCTCTCCAGTGGCGTCACTCAGAGCTTGCACAATGTGTAAAAAAGGAAGATCTTGGCGGTTTTTCCTGCATGCTTTGCAAAGACACAAACTCCTGCAGGGCAGACTGCTGCATTGTTTTGCATTTTAATAGCTTTTAAAATCATTGGTGTAGCTCTCACTAATGACCCTCATGTTCATAAGGTACTGTATTCCTTCAGTAATGCAGATTAATTGGGGAACCCCAAAACTATTACAGGGGTTTTGGCAAAGTTAGGGATGGAAAGGCCCTATCAATTATCAGGACTTGTTCACTAGTGTGGTTCCACTGCATTTATTTAGATGAGTTCTTATTTATGTCTCACTTTTACCATATCTGTAACCACATTATGGTTTATCTCTTCCAGTATATTCCATTTTTCTTTTTAGGAACAGTGTGACTGTTGATTATGTTTGGTTTGGGGTTTTGGGGGGCTTTTTTCTGCTTGTTTGTGTCAATGGAAAGGTATTTTTACTCACTTGCCAGGCTTACAGAAGTATTTTTCAAGGGCTCAGGATTTAACAGTGCCAGTGATGTTTTTGCACCTTTATTTTACCTTTATCTTCTTAGCAAAAACTTGTCTCTGCCATGCAGAGTTTTAGTTTACTGCTGCTTCTATTGCTGGTAGAAAACATTTTAAAATCAATGTGCTGCTTAGCTTCTGTCTGAATAGTGAAACTAAAGTGCACAACCGTTAATGGAGAAGTGAAACAAATTAACAAATCCCATATGTAATAGGAAATAAGGGAGAGGGTAGAAACGTTGTTTGGTATTTTTGCTCAAGTAATCTTAGGCTTTTATTACACAGCATAAAAAGTGTACTGTAATCAAGTTGAAATCTGCTTTTCTAGGCAAGGCTGAGTACCTCTTAAAGCTGATTTTGAGGCATGCCTTGTAATCTTCTTGGAAAATCTGATGGTGACAGAGTATGTTTTTAAAGCATGGCACAAAGGGTAGAGAGAATTACTGCTTGTTTGGAAAAAAAAAAAACGGGAAAAATCCCTAATTCCAGGATTAGGCGTTAGGGTTGGCAGTTAAAGCACAGACTCTCATTTTTTTCCCTGTAATCTGAGCAAATAACTGTCTGACACAATAACTGTGTAAAAATAATCCCTCCTCTGTAGCATTTTTGTAGTGCTTTTCACTGTACCTGCACACTCAGCTGAAGTGAATCAGAAGCAGTGTGTTAGCTGGGACATGCAGTGGCTGTCCCGTCTGCAGGCGTCACGTTGCTTTGCTCTGAAGACAGAAAGGTGAAGGTAACTGCAGTAAACTGCATAAAAGCTGCAGCTTTCCTCATAAATGATGCTACACAGGAATTACTGAAGGCCTCATTCATTATCTGTGCAGAGGGATAACCTGGCTGATTGCTGCCTTAGAACATGATTAGGTGCACAATTTAAGGAAAAACTGCTCTGTAGAGGCTGGATAATTTCGTGTCTTCTTGCTTTAATGAGTGTTCAGCAGTCTGAGGGCCATGATCAGGGAGTATAAGCTGCTAGCTATATTTTGGCTTTCTCTTTTAAGAAAGCAAATGGTACACCCTTCAAAACCAGCACAAGCGTGTACCAACAGTGATGTTGATACAAATCCGAATTCTTGGCTGTACTTGAACGAAGTGCTGTCTGTTTGAAAACCGGTTTAACATCCCCTCTCAGACGCCAGAGTGCATTATTGTTATTTCGTCTCTGAGATAAATACCCTGACTGTGATAAAGTTTCTTTCATAATAAGGAGGAAGGATCTAATTATAATGTATATAATGTTTGTCTTGCCTTGATCCCTCTTGTTGGAGAGAGTTTAGGCTTGCCACACCTGTGATCACTGTAAATAGCTGCAGTTGTTGGAGCATGGTTGTATTTTTGTGGAGGAGGCTGGAAAAGTGCAGTCTAACCTGATACACTCACTTTTTATTATATGCATATGCCTGTGCAGTTCCTAGCACAGAATGTGGCCCTTGTTGAAAATACCTTTTGGCATACATCAGTTATAACTAAGCCAGTAGAAACTAGCCCTTAGCTTTGACTGAACAGTAACTCAGTCTTGTCTGGACTCTGTTTTTGGTGAAGTGGCAGGAAAATTCTCTGTTCTCTTTTGAGCCAACTCATAAAAAAATGTTTCTTGCTTTACCATGATTTTTTTTAAGCAACTGAGAAGTTTATACTAAAACAGTTATGGTTTTAGAGTAGGCTTACAACTAAATAATAAATATTTGATGAATGAAGGCATGTCCATAAATGTTACTGCTGTAAGGGACTATGTGCTTGGGAACCACAGTAATGATGTTGCCAGAATAATAAATAAAGAAATTAATACAACTTTCGCAAGTTTCTCTTTATTTAAAAAAAAAAAAATCAACCTTTTTCTCCCATGGTACAAAGCTTGTCTATTGCCAATCTGTGAATTCATCACTTCATCTTGTGAAAATGGAGCTCTTGAGACTGGAGAGTTATCAGCAAAGAGATTTTCATCCAGCAGTACTGTGTCTCTCATTTTTTAAAGCATTTTATCTGCCATGATCACACTGCAACTGGATTTTAAGATCTTTTTTTCTGTCTTAGCAGTTTACAGAGGCGGACAGACACCCCTATATTTTACCAGACAGGCTGCATTAATAAACTAAATCAAGTTTCCATAGATTCAATAAACTAACAATACAGACAAAAATTGGAAATTTTTTTTTTTCCATCACTTTTCCAGTGCATCTGGAAAATGGCACATAAACGCGTACTGTTGTTTCTTATAGCAAGTGCATATTACAAAAAGGTGTTAAGATTTTGTTATGTGATCAATGGCATTTAAGTTAGAGTATGTGTTTTGCAGATAAGATTGTATGTCTTAAGAAAGGAGTCTCAGATATTACTGCAGGAAATTAATTAAGCCATACTTATTATTTGGCTGACTTGGTTTACTGATTGTGATGATGAAGAATTAATTTTCCTTATTCCTTATCTTAATAGCTAGAAACACAGGTATCTCCTTTTTTCATGTCAACTATTTATTATCAAAACAACTCTGTCTCTTACAAATGGATGTTAACTTGACTGGGTAACTTCAAAGTTCATGTCATATTCTCCCTATTTTGCTCCATAGTGGTCTTTAGCCACTATTATGCTCCAGATCAGCATCTTAAATTTTGCCTTGTCATTTGACACTTTTGCTTAATCTATCACTTTACTCCCTTTTTCTTGTAATGCCTTTCATCTCTCCTGTCTTTGGTATCCAGCTGAAGATGGGAGGGGTGTTTGTGTGCCAAGAACAATTACACTCATTTTTACTCCTTCAACAGCTTTTCATTCTGAGTCTTTGCCCTTTATGAATACAGCCTAGAAAGGGATTTGTGGCAAGGTCTACACCCCTGTGCATGTCAGTACCTACCTGAAATCGCCAGCTTTTTTTTTCCTCTCCTGCAGTATGTGGTAACATTTGCAATGGCCTCCAGATCTCTTCTTTCACACTGCAGAACAGAAAGTGCAGTTGCCATTTCTTAAAAATGCAAAAAACGTTTTATTGTGTTATTGCTGAATGAGCTTGCTCTCATTTCACATCCAAGTAAAACTTGCTGTGTTTGTTTTTATAACAAAAAAACCAAACACAAGCCTTTTGGATTTTCTCTTGTTCTTTTCTCTCTCCTTAGCAACTCCTCCTTTATTTATCCCTACCAACCTCTCCTACCCTTTAATCAGTTTTCCCTATATTCCAGCACCTTCCTGGGCTGCTTTTCAACTTATTGTTTATATCATACCTGGATCTCTGCCTTTCATTTATGGATTTTTTTCCTCAGATTGCCTGCATGGCAAAAATGATCATCAGAAGTTGATATGAAATAGAAATATAGGTCTGACCTTTGAAATTATTTAAATTGCCACTAACTTAAACACTGTCAGTATAATGCTACAGTTGTGCTGCACTAGGCTTGTTAATAATGATAATGGTATATATGTTGTTGATACTAGTAATGTGCAAACTGTTATTAGTTCCTTGGATCAGCCATCATTCTAAGTGGCCTATTGAGGACTAGCTGTTTATGTGATACAGGATCTCATCTTAGAATCCATAACTGAAATCAGCTAAATAAAGATTTTTAAAAAGATATTTTAGTACATATTTTCCTAATATGGCTGTTCACTGTGAGAAGTTCGTCTCATTACTCTAAAAAGAGAGATGGTTTGCATTAGTATTGCAGGTTGGAAAGAAATAATCTGAGAGACAGTGCATGTAGCCAAAATTTTGGATGAAAACCAAACCTTTCATCAAACTGTTTTGATGTGATGATACACATGCTATCACAGTGGACCAATTAACAGATGTAGCCTTTTGTTGCATGCCTAAATTAAATTTATTTTGTTCCCTGTATATTTTCTAATCTGGCATGCTGAACGTGTGACAAAACGGTGTTGTTAAACAGCACTGCTACTGAGCTGTGCCTTCCATATAACTCTTAGCAGGTGACTTCTGTCTTGTTCAGAGGTGCAATGGTCTGCAAGAGACTTGTGCTGAACGTGCTGAAGGGGTACGCTAATGCTGACATTCAAGTTGAGCTCACCAAGTCACTTGAAAGGACTCTTCTCAATACCAACTGCCAAAGTTTCATAGGAAAGAGTAGTAACTTAAGCAGTGATCTATAAAACAAAGATGTGAAAAGGATACAAAAGACTTTGCTGGTAGACATGTAAGTAGGCACAATTTTTGCAATTGTTAGTACGGAATGATGTGTCTTCAATCTGTGACACATGTAGTGTTGGATACGTTTCTATTTGCTTCTGGAAAAGAAAATCTTCATCTTCTGGGAAACTATTCATTGCAAAAATGAATATGCAGAGGGAGAATATTTATAGAAGGTGAGAAAATATTTTGGGTTTCATGAGGAGTGAATAATGAATAATTCAGTCAAGTTTAAATGACTTAAAGGGAAAATGTGAAAAGATAAGCTACCTGGTAAATTTTTTCTGTTAGGCAGTAAATCAGCAAGGTACATGCCAAAGGTAAACTTTCACTTCAATATTAATCTAAATCTGGATCTTAAAAATTTGGCATTGTGAATTTTAAAAAGAGTTTATTCAATCTCTGCCTATAGCTCTAAGCCACAGATGAAAGAAAATTGTATTCTCTCACCAGAGTGCCTTTGTTCTGTTTTACTTCTGTTTGAATACATTGTCGTCACTCTTAATCTGGTGAAGTAATTTTTGAATCTTGGTTTAAAATTAGGTATTTTTCAATTTCCCATATCATCATAAATCATGAATGTTTGGGTTTGTATTTCATTGCAGCGGAAAACAGATGTGCCACTTCAAATGGAGTAACATGCACAAAGTGTCTTGCTGTGGGTCCAGAGTGTGGATGGTGTGCTCAAGAGGTATGGCGTTTTGCTTAATTACATTTGACTTTATATTTTAGCTGCTTCTGATCTTTATAAAGATAAATACTTTTAGACTGAGAAAATTATGGTGAGAAATAGCAAGGAAATCTTTAAATGACCCCTAGAGACAGAATCTGAGAAATCATGTGAAATATATTTTGCTTCCAAAGGAGAAAGGCAATCTTTTATTTGGAAAATTGCAGTAATTTTAAATAAAGTGAGAACTTTTTAATGCATTCCATCTGCATTTTAGACAGCTTTGGCAGACTTACAGTAGCTTTGAGAATTTAACAGTTTTTGGCTTCAAAAGCAAAATTACTTATCAGTACTTTATATTAAGTCCTCATCATATATGAAAACAAGTTCATACATATATGTCTACTGCATTTAGCAATAGATTGTACTAACAGTGGAGTTGGCTTTGACTTCACCTATATTATGATCCTATCACAAATGGGAAATATGATGCTTTTCTTATTTTGACGCTTCAAACTATCAGTTCTGAGACTTACCAGAGAAGATAGATCTTAGGTAGCAAGAATTATTCTGAAATTGTTGTTACGTTGCAAACTGTAAGAATATGGGAATTAAAGGTTTTGTTTGACAGAAAAAACCCAACCCTGTTGATAGCATGATTTTGAGTAAGCTCTTCAGAGGAGCAAAGTTTTTAAGAGTATCTCTGACAATCGCAAGCTGAAATGCTCTTTAAAGTCACATGCAAATTATCGGTAGTAGCTTTCAGGTCAACAGAGAAGGTAGATGAGTTACTGGGGTGTGCCTGGAGGAGATAAGGAGTGTAAGGCACTGGGTAATTTTATCTGAGATATTGTGTCTTGGAGTTATTAACTTAGTCAGCAAAAGGTACAAGGATAAGTAATGTAAGGATGGGCTTGTTTTCCCAGAGGACGCTTAAGGGCATGTGTAGATGGCACAGTGAATTACAGTGTGGAGGGGTTCATTATTTTGGCCTTGTGTCCTGTCTTACAAAGGGCACATCTCCATCTTCATTTATCACAGAACAGCATTGGTAACTTTCCAGTGTTATGGACCTGCAGTAGGTCCCCTTCTGACTAGACACATGGACTTCACTAGTTTCTCTTCTGCACTACTTCCCTTGCTTCGCTTCTAAAGTCAGTCCTGAGAACTGTTCATGGAAGCCAGGATTTTGTCAAACCCTTTTAAACAGCTGCTTCATCTACACACCATTCATGGTTAAAGAATAACAAAACCATATTATTGCAAATGGAATTATTGCAGAGTAAAGTTACGGGAGCAGTGTCCATCTTAGCCTGCCTGCTTCATCAGAACAATATTTTTAATGAGAAAATCAGCCCTGAGGAACTCTTGGGATTCTTTTAATTTATACCCACACAGAGAGGACTTCAGAAAATGCTACAAATCTATTAGTCATTACTGGTAACAGGAGTAGCTAAATTCTTTGCACATTTAAAAATCTAGCTTTTTGAAATGTATACACCAAAAAGGGTTTATAAATAGCAGTAACTTAAAAAATAGTCTCTGTTATCTACAGTAAAGAAGGCTATGGAAAAAATATATCAGAGGCAGACTACAAAAATGAGTTGGAATTTGAAAAATAAGATACATGGCAGTCAAATTTCATTCTTCAGGGGTTTTCTCTAGTCTGTACAGAGTCTGGATGACTATTATCTAACACACAGTTGACTGTATTTTAGATTGCTTATTTTCCCCATTTGCCTCTGAAAGATCAGAGATTGTCCTTTGTTTGGTTGGTCTTCAGCTTTGGCTCAGATGGACCAATACTTTGAAAGACTACAAAGGATCTTGTCTCTTTTTTTTTTTTTTTTTTTTTGCATGTTCAGAATCATATTAATCATCACATTTGTGGTCAGGAAGGAATTTTGCGTTGGATCATTTTGGCACAATTTTGGCAACTTTGCTCTTTCGATGCAGCAAAGAATAGGCTGCTTCTGACATCATCCTTTTCTGTTGCTACAAGGGCTTTTTTATGTTGGTAGCATCTTAAACTGTCCATTCCTGTAATAATATATGGTTTCCTCTTTCCAGGAATTGAAATTTTGTAGTCCAGCAGGTCTTTGGATTTTGTGTAGTGTGATAGACAAATTCAGGTTGGCTAAATCTAAAGCTGACCTTTGTTGTTCCTTTTAAATATTAGCCTGAGTAACATTTCCGGTGGATTCCTCTGAAAACTAACCTGTTTTGATGTTGTGGGAATGACCCTTTCTTACTATAACAAGCTCGTGGCATGGCATAGTGACATTTTTTAGTGACATAGTGAGTGTGTAATTTCCTTTTTCTCCAAAGTTTGCTTGTTCTGATTGTGCAAGATCCTATTTCTCATTTAAAAATTTTCTGTGTAGAAAAAGATCATTGTGGCAACTCGTTCTAACGTCTAATTTAAATATTGCATCATTGCCAATATTAAAATCATCTGGACTCATCAACTTGTTCTGTAATTTATGCAATTATAGTAGCATATTTTAATGTTTCAAAGATTATTTTTTTGATTTCTTCATCCTCTGAAGGTAGTACAGAGTTTTTTTCAGCTTAGATTGTTTTTCACTTTTTGTCTCTTATTAAACAGGATTTCATGGCTGGCACAACACAGAAGGGGCGCTGTGACACTGTTTTCAACTTAATGAAAAGAGGCTGCCAATCAGATTTGGTTGAAAACCCCACGGTTCATGTCACAATACCTAGTGACCACGAAACAAATACACAAGTGACACCAGGAAAAGTTTCAGTCCAACTGCGTCCAGGTTGGGTCTACTTGATTATTTTTTTTACTTTCAAGTGCATTGAGTAGACAACTACAGAAATACCAAAACCATTATATAAGAAAGGATTGAATTCCTAAAGAAGTCTTAGGTATTAACTGCCTAAACTTTTTTATAAAATATGAGACATCTGGCCCTAATAGTAGTCTGTTTGTAAATCTGAGATTTTCTAGTATATCTCCATTTGCCGTCAGCTGAACTCTGGTTAAATCAGTGTTCATTCTCTGTCTCTAAAAAAGCTGTAGCCAACAGCAGAAGGAAACGGTGATATAAAGGGATGCAGGGTTATCTTTCACTCAATGAAATTGAATTTCTTTCTTTTGTAAAGAATAATTGGAGAAAGAAATATGTAAGAGGGTTCAATCTTTGATAGGAAAACATTAAGTGAATAGGGGAGGTATTTTGCTGATATTCACTGTAGAAATGATAATTTTCTGTCAATTACAAGGGAAAAAGGAAGTATCTGCATGAGTGTAAAGCACAAAGGAGCTCTGTTTTTCACTCTTTCTAATAATAAAACTGTCAAAGTAACATCAGCACTTCTTTCCTCATTCTCCTTCCAAAGGAGTGACTGGTAATCTGCTTTGTACTGAGAAATGGTCTTAGGTACTGAGCTAACTCTAGCTCTGTCTGTAATCACATTTATTTCCAAAGGCTTACTGGATTAATAGAAAGAAAAGCTAGCTTTCTAGAATTTGGTTTCATTAACCTTTTTTCCCAGTAAATAATGAAATTAAGTTTGGAGTTCCTAATGCTTTGCGGAATTCTTACATCAGAAAGGCAGAAGAATGAAATTCCAAGGACTCCAGAAGAATAACTTTTTACATGTAGATATCTCACTCATATTTTCTGCTTCAGGGAAATACGCAGATATACCGCTATAGTTTTTCCTCAAAACAGACATTTAATATAGTATAATCCTGCAGACAAATATGTTTTTGTTTTGATACTGGGTTTTTTGTCACTGTTTACATATACTCAACCATCAGGATTTGTGTGGGAAAAATTAAAAACTGCACTCAGTACCTTGCTATATGCAAACTAGAAACCTGCAAGGGTGGTTTACAAAAAGTAATTCAATTTACGTTGGCAAAGAGGAAACATAAATTACAGCACACTGAAATTGTTTTCCTCATGCAAGACCTAATACAGACAAATCCTAACATTTTCAAGTGGATTATGTTCAAAAACCGTTGGAAGAGATTACTTGGCATATTTAACTTTTCTGAGTCAGATCTTTGTACTGGACGTGCTTTTTGATAGTTTTTATCAAAAACCTGTGTAGCTCTTCTGTAACACCTCCCTTCCTTCTGTCCTTTACTGTATCTATTGCACAATGCTAGATTAGATTCTCTACTCATCACATGAAGATCCTAAAGTCATTTCTTCTGTGAGCTCACGTTTTGGGTAACATAAAATGATGACCAATTTGAAACCATGCATTATTGTACCTATTCTGCCCATACTTGTCACTTCACTCCTTTTGCTGACATTACAGAATATTAGACAAGCGAAAAGGTGAGGACTAGTTTTAACAGCTCCCAAAGCATTAATGTATTTATTACATATGAGAAAATATTGTGGTTCTGCAGGAGGGACAGACATCCATCATCCTGAAATAAGAGTTCTGTTATGTATATACCAAAAGATGGAATTTTTTTAATATCAAAACCATTATTTAAAAAAAAAAAAAATTGATCCTATTGAGTTTTCTCATCAAATCTTTGGAAGCAGTTTGGGATAAACTTGTATCATTATTTATGTGAGTTTTTCAGGCTGTGCTGTCCTTGTGGTGCATAAGTAGTTTTAGATTCTGTCATATGACAAGCTATTTGCAGGATACGTTTACATACTTTGAAGTGTCAACCTTGAAGTGACTGACCCCAATTAGTATGCGGATCTCTGTCCTTTGTGAGCCACAACTGCATTTTGGATTAATGCCAAAGGGATTGCATAACCATGAACTTAAAAGAAAACGGGGAGAAGTCAGATTTTTATAATAAATGGCACAGTGGCCCTGCAAGAAGAGAAACCCAAGATGTTGTACAAAACACCCCCTTCATGGCTTTTTTTTTAATGATTCTTCAAGGTTTCATTTACTCTTGGGAGATTTTCATGTTTGTTTGTTTGTTTGCTTTTCTCTTTGCTGACACAAACAACTTTGTGCTGAGGTTGCTACAAAAATAAATGTATTTTTAAGCATGTCCATTCAAAAATATTAAATAAACTTACTTGTTTCTTTTTTTAATCAGGCAGTGAAGCAAGCTTTATGTTAAAAGTTCGTCCTCTAGAGAAATACCCTGTGGATCTTTATTATTTAGTTGATGTCTCAGCCTCTATGCACAACAATATAGAAAAGTTAAACTCTGTTGGATTTGCTTTATCTAAAAAGATGGAGAATATTTCTCTTGATTTCCGACTTGGATTTGGATCCTATGTGGATAAAACTGTGTCACCCTATATTAGCATTCATCCAGGTAGAATCCATAACCAGTGCAGGTATGTAGTCTTTTTACATTTGCTGTAACGCTGAGATGTGTATTTAATTACACAAATATGCATGATACATATTTATTTTTAAAATTCTCCAGAATTTATCTTTGTTTGCTTATACATTGATCCTTTGACAAAGTTTCTGAGGAAATGCTGAAAATTGTTTTACAGTGATTTCTTCTGAAATACCTAGTGAGTGATTTCAGAAAAACTGTTTCTGTATCAGAAAAAATGTGCTGTATTTTCTTTAGCAAAACAACCCAAAATCCATGCTGCTTTGGAATATTTGGCTATGTTTTATATTTCATTTTAAAGTCAGCTGTTGTGGTTTTGGTTATTTTGGATGTATGTTGCCTAGATCCATCACAAAGTTTTGTACTTTATGACCTCTGTATTTTCTAGTGTATGGCCATGTATTCATTAACTCTTTCCTTGAAACTCTACTTTTGTCAACATGATGTGGTTTCTTTCAGCTCACTTAATGAACAAAAGCAATCCTCTGATCTACTTCTACAGTTCTAATGTGAATGAACTCTTACTTTAAGTAGAAAAGATTTTCTGGCCTGCATTTCTTTTTCATGCCATGCCTTATATACTTTGTGTTCAACACTTTATGTAAAGTGAGGGATCACTTCCAAAACCTCCTGGAGAACAAGATGATTGACAATAAATTCATAGCTGTATAAATGATAGTAGTTGGAAAAGTGAATGTTAATTCTTCATGCTTTCTTACTTGCCTTTCCTGGGAAGACATGATCCAAAGTTCTGTGAAGTCCCTAAGTACCTTCTGTGATTTCTGTGGGTTTTGAATTGGTTGCTAGTAGTGGAATTCATTCTATAGATGTGACTATCTATGGATAAAGCAGTCATCTAGACCATCTATATAGAGTGAGTGAAGATTGATTAGCATTTCTCAGTCACCATTCATTTTGCCTAATAGTAGACACCTGCAGATGTCAATGCCAACTGTTAATGCCAGTTTCTCTTCATTGACTGTACCTTGAGTTGGAGGAGGGCAGGTTACAGTCTGGATGCCTACACTGTATGCAGCAGAAGTTAAGAGAGCTGCTCAGCATTTCTGAAATGGATGAGCCCTTCAACTTGTGCCAAAAATCACAGCTGTGAATGGGTCCCACATCAATGACCTGTATAAGTGCTGTTTCACAAGCTTACCTACAACAAGCATCAGGCTTTCTCCCTTATGCATAATTTGAGAAGGTATCATTTACTATGATGGTACTGAAAATGCAGTTCGTCATCTCTAGTGAGGTAACTGTTGTTAATATCAACATTAGTTTTATGTACCTTTATGTAACACTAGTGGATATAGGAACTTAAATTTTATTGTAATTGGATCCAGTAGCATGTGTAGCAGCCTATTAAAGGATCTTAATGTTGCAGTGTGTTAGTCCTTTCTCAGGATAATGAAAAACAAAGCTGTACCACTCTGTAGATATTCCAGAAGGGTTTATATACTCCCTGAGATCACACCATCCCTCTTACTGCATTTTTGTATTGTACGAAACACTTCATATATACTGTTTCTATATTAACTAAGTTATTATATACACAATTCCGTAAAATACAAAGTTATATACATTTTTTGTAGTTAATTATAACTACTTCCCACTGAACTTAATTTCGCATTAAATTGTTCTTTTTCTCTTGAAGTATTTCTTATACTCTGCTGTCTACATCTTCATTAGTATCAGGATTTTATGGGTTAATGGGTATGCAATATTTTCATCTCCTTCAAATGAAAAATGAGGCTTTTGATTTGTTTTGTTTTTTTACAGTGATTACAATTTAGATTGTATGCCTCCTCACGGTTATATTCATGTGCTATCCCTGACTGACAATATAGCAGAATTCAGAAATGCAGTGAATAAACAAAAAATTTCTGGGAATATTGATACACCTGAAGGGGGTTTTGATGCGATGCTGCAAGCAGCTGTGTGCCAGGTAAGGAAGGAGCTTATTTACAAGACTAAAGAAATAGTAATTCAGGCACTATCTATATCTATATTATCTATAGCTTTATCTATATCATCTATATTTATTTCTGTCTCTCTCTCTCTATATATATACAATGGTGCTCAGTATTCCTGAATTCAAAATGCCAGTGCTTTGCCTGATAATACTAAGATTTCTTCCTCCTTTTCCATTATTTCCCCCTTAACTATAAATTTCCCATTGAAACTGAGAAAGCAGAGCATGAGGGAACATATTTCAGTATTGGTTAATGATCTTCAAATTCTGGCTATAACCAGCCTAACCAACAGAGGATGGATGATGAAAGCAACTCCTTGTTTGAATGGACACATGTATTGATTTCAGTCAATTACACTAGTTTCAAAAATCATTAAAGCAGTGCTTACGTTCCTCAATGAAGACATACCATTTGACCTTTCTTCTCCTTAAGGATTTGAGAACTGAATGTTAGGTTTTACATATCTTCTTGTGTAGAGAAGAAAAACAGATCTTCAATGTTCTCAGCTTTTAAAGATTTCATCTTCTAAAACAGTACAAATCAACTAAAATTTAACTTCGTATATTAAGAAAATTTCATCACAGTCTCTCCCATGCAGAAAAGGATGGAAAAGTTCTGCATCAGTAGGTCCCAAGCTATAAGCATATTTGATAAAGAGAGTTTGTTTTGCTCTAGAGAGCTATTTTGGTTGTTGTTTTTCTTTGTATGCATAGGGATGCAATAGAAATTTTGAAATTTGGCTAATTCATGGGTTTGGTAATGCTCTATAACATAATTGACTCCCATTCAAATCACAGGCTTGGTGTGTTTCTCATCTCTTAGAATGATGTCAGGACAATTGTTTTATCTTGTCCATCTTCACATTATTTTTCTGAGCAATACAATAACTCATGGACAAAAAGTAATCCAAACTATGCTAAAAATGAAGAGTTTGGTCCAATTTTATTTATTTCAATTTATTTCAAATTTTGGTGAACAGGTAGGTAAAAACCACTCTTCATAAATACTGTGATCTCAGCTGTTACAAAAAATTATTCTGGAGCTTTGGAAAAATTCCTTAAAATTCGGTATTTCTCACTGGACACATTCCACATTTACGACATGTTAGTTCTAGAATAATATATGCTTCCAAAAACAATAGAATGGAAACATTCGTGAGAATGTGGAGGCTTTCCTGCTAACTGAATTGTGAACTAAAGTGGATGGGAACAATGTGCGATTCATAATGACCATCACGAACTATAAATTATATTACTGTGCACTCATTTTGCCTACAATAGACCTTTATAACTTGCTCTGTCTTGCTTTAACCAATACATCACTGTTGCAAGAGGTAGCAGGTTAGAACCTAGAGCTACGATAAAATTTTGATTGCTGTGACATATGTAGGTAGGCATCATAGAATCACAGAACCTCTCAAGTCAGAAGGGACCCCTAAGGATCATCCAACTCCCTGCTCTTCAGCTTTAGGATTACCTAAAACTAAACAAGTCTCAAGGTGACAAAGTCAAATGAGTCTTAGGAGAAAAAGTTCCTACCGCGCTGGAGGAGAATTTGGAATTATTTAAGACAAAACCTGTTTATAAATAAAACTTAAAATACTCCTTTTTTAGAGGAATGCTCGCTAGGATTGCCTGAGGTAAACTGATACCTATTGTGTGAGTTGGAAAAGACAACACCCTCTGTAATTGTTATCCTTGCTGGCATGAGATATTTAATCCCCATTCAGAGCTAGCAGAGAATGAGCCTGAGAAGGGAGGTAAATCTCTCTCTGTGAAGAAAGGAAAGCAGAGAGTAAGTCATGAAGTATGGCTGAGTAAATGGATTATATTGCAGGTACACGTTTCACACAACAATGGAAGAGATGAGGCAGTGTCATAGGAAGGAGATAAAGTGGAAGCAGTGAAAAAGAAGGTGGATAATTAAGAGAGGGAATAATGAAAAAGTATATGATGTGTTTCCTGTGTGCCTCAGAAGTTTGATTATAATCAGGGAGATAAATGTTTTGAACATACAAATTGATATCTAAATCAGTTTAGATATAAGCTTGCCCTGCTGCATCCTTCACATCACTGAATCCTAAAAGGAATTCAATTCAACCTTGAGGCTATCAGTCCCTTTACATGGTGGATAAATGTAGCATTTTGCTGGATAATAAGGAATTTCTCCATTTATAAGTGCATGAAGACCTTTAAGCTTTTGTTTTTTGGTTTGTGATCACATACTTACGTCCTTTCCAGAAAATTGTCTAGGAAAAGGAAATTATAGAGTGATGAGAATATAGAGTAAATAAATACAAAGTAAAAATAGAACGGGGTGCCAAGTACCAATATGGATGAATGCATATTTACTGCTTGTAATGCCTTGGATCCCAGAGAATTTTGCAAACTATGTGCTTTGCCTTTGTACCTAAGAGTGACACACACAATGTGGCAGCTGTTATCAAGCCCACTATATTAAGCATAACTGGCATGTATATTGACACATCTTTCTTTTAAAAGCAAGGAAAGTGGTAAGTGGAAAAAAGCAAACAAATTGGTAGTTTTCAGATGTAGAACATTTTATCTATTTCCACATAAAATTCTTTAAATAGTCTGTTTTAAAATCAGTGCTGCAAGCAGTGTAATATCTGAAAGTAGACTTTCATGTTAATTTTTCTTTTTGTTATTGATTATTTTAGAAAATAGGTAGCTACTGCTTTCTCATGCCTCATTTTGTTTTTGTTTTAGAGCCATATTGGATGGCGTAAAGAAGCAAAACGACTGCTTCTTGTGATGACAGATCAAACTTCCCATCTGGCCCTTGATAGTAAATTAGCAGGAATTGTAGTTCCCCATGATGGAAACTGTCACTTGAAAGATAACGTGTACATCAAAGCTACGAGTATGGTAAGGTATATGTCATAGGTTTTACCTTCAGAGAGGCAGTGCAAAACTATGTAAATGAGGTTTTTAGACTGCTGTCAAAGCATTTCTTTTATTTCAGTTATTAGAATAGTATTTTTCCAGGTATGCAAGTTGTGAAATGAAGAATTGGTCACCTTTGGCATTCTTTTTGTGGGAACTAAAGTATTTTGATGTCTGAATACAAACAGTACATAGCAGAAGAGGGTATGCTACTGGTTTTGGTGTGGGTTTTTATTAGCATCTCATAAAAAATCACATTTTGTATAAAATATATGAAGCAAGTGCTGTGGTATTTTGCACAAGTAGAAGCCGATATGTAAAAACTGCACAATCATGCTAATAAGACAAAGGTAGGGGCTATGGTTTGTTGTCAGAAGATGCACAGGTACGTTGGTTGAAAGGGCTTGGTAAGGGTAAACCAGAGGGTGTACAACAGTAATGAGCTACCTCAAGGGGATGGACTAGCATTAAATGCATTTAGATTTCACTGTAGAAAGCCAATGTGTGGCTCTGCAAAAAGTTGCATCAAATCTGCTATAGCAAAATAAGATGCTTTCAAGAGATATTTTTAGCTTTCAAAATATTTTCTTCAGGAATGTATAAAGTAGTCATAAGTGACTGAAGAAAGGAATTTTTTGCCTAAGAATTATAGGTTTCAGTTGCTTTGGGTATTTTCTTAAATAAATACGAATTTTAAGATATGTTTACTAATTTTTTTATTTATTTAAGATACGTTTATTTTTAAAAATATGTTAATTTAAGAAACAGGAATCACTGCTTAATTGTGATGTAATCCCCCAAAAGCAGAAATGTGAACTGTGATACAGCTAGAGCACATTGAAGTTTTGTTCTCAGTGCTGCACTTAGTTAACATGTACGCCCTTTGTTCAGCTGGAGCCAGCAATGTGCAAGTGATGTCAGTGAGGGCTGTGTGTAAGGGAGGTTAGACCTGAATTTAATCCCGGCAACTGTTGTTTACAAGGATGGTGGGGCAGCAGGAAGAGGCTGCTGGCTGTTGTGTGACCATGAAATACGGGAGGTTTCTGGGAATCAGAGAGTGTTTGGGACCTTGCTGAGCGGAGGAGGGAGATGAGTGTGTGCTAACAGGAAGGTTGTTTAGATTTCCGATTATCTGACGTTCTTGCATTCATATACTCCCTCTGTCACCTCTTGGATATTTCCTCACAGATGTCAGGATTTTTCTTCCACTCTAATCAGTCTATTCAGTTTATTTTAGTTAGAGCAAATAATCTTGCAACTTTTCTTTCCCAAAGCAGAACGTACTTTGTTTTTCTATTTTTTTGTTTTCCTAGTTGCAGTGCTGTGAATGAGATGATGTTTGCTCTGCTTACTAAATAATTGCTAAAGGTATAAATCTTTTTCTGGTGTTCAGGATTCCTTTGATCATAAAGATTTTGTGTGTTTCAGAAAACAGAAAAAAAAACCACAATATTTTTGTTTTCTGTCCAACTTCAGGAATTAATTTCTGTTGCAACTGGAGAAACTCACCACTGGAAAATACAGACAAAATTAATGAATCTCTTTCTAAGCAGCTATAATAGATTGATGGCTGACTGAAAAAAAAAAGGTGTTTTAACTGATATTCTGCATTCTCGTTTGAAAGATCATAATTTTACTGTCCTGTATGAAAAAAGAAATCTCCATGATACATTTTATGAAATGAGTTTTTTAGCCACCCAAATGAAATGACCTTGAAAGATGCTTAGATCTGTGGTGGCACATTTAGGTGCATATGTTTTCTGGCTGCTAACCTTTTTTTTCTTTTTTTTTTAATATAGACTAATTTTTGCATGCCCACGTGTTAACGGTAGGCATGCACTTAGTACTAGAAAAGGGTTAGCTAGGTAGTCTTCCTTAGCATTTTATTTTCTGGAGTAGATTTGATGTCAACACAATAATGCCTGTGAGGGAAAGTGTGCTGGTTTCCTGCCTTTTTGTTCTCATCCATGTATATGTGATTATTTTATTCATGGATATCCATGAAGAAACTTCAAATGAACTAGTGAAATGGAGGGGATGGGAAGACTATTTGATATTTAAGTGAAATATCATGAAAGTCTGTCAGTCTTCTAGAAAACACAAAATATGAAACATATTTTTTGGGTTTTTTCGTATCAATACAATTTTGTTGGGCTGTGCTAAATTAAAGAGACTTCTGTAATCCCATTGTTTTCCTGCTTTGATTCTTAGCTTTATGTAGTCATGAGAAGATTGCATTTTGGCATATTTTTATTTCTTACTTGTGCTAGTTAAGAGAACTTTGCTTTATTTATTTGCATAAGCTTAGCCTTTACATCAGAAATGTTTCCAGTTAGGCATTTTTCTGCATGTTTCTTTCTAACTTTTGCTAAGCAGTCACAGAAAGGTCAGCAAAAAAAATGCATGACAGGAAAGAAATCTAGTTCATTTTAATTAGATCTGTGCTTGGTTGACTCCCTTTCTGAAATACTTAGCATTTGTTAAGTTATCTTCTCACCTTAACACAGTAGGTTAAAATAATAAAGTGAATGATGTAATTGAAACAAGAAGGATGATCTAAAACTAAAGTACATTTGTCTGAGCAGTAGTGGGAAGAGATAAGATAAAAATACATGAAGTACAGCAAGGTTTTCACAGCAAGCAAAATGAGGCTCTATGAGTGACCACTGGTACCTTATGTCATCTCTCTATATGCTTAAAATTAAAAAGATAGTGTGGGCCTGTTCATGCTTTGGGTTTTGTTTTTTTTAAATTCAATTCTAAGAAAAAGAAACAAGAAGCTGGACACTGTGCTGAGTTGTTGACAATAAGTACATGGAAGTTCAGCTTTACTTGTGAGCAGAGGTAGTCTGGGGATCCTGTCACTGCAGCCCTTGCTTGTCTATGGGTGTCATCTCCTGACTTCATTAAGCTCCATCTGAATAAGTTTTTGTTTCATAAAGGCTTGGAAAGCTATTTCCAATGCACCTGATTCCAGAGTTCAGCTATTAGTTGCAGAGCTGTTGAGGGGCCACTCTGCTGGAATTCTGACAGGTCTAGTATCATGTGCTAATAAGCAGGAAGACTGACTTATTTTACCACCTTCTCATTATCCCTCAATACTGCCCCTGTCATTCACACATTTATTGTGCAGGTGTTTGCAGAACATCTGGCTTCATTCATGTCCTGTGTCCACTTGGTGTGTCTATAATCTGCCAGCCAATTGCACGTGGCCTGTAGGGTTGTGCAGCACAGTGGAGACCCCACCACTGTGCTCAGTGTCATGGAGAAGCAAGAAGGGCTTAGTACTGTGTTGCAGGCTACTGAAAATGCCGACAAAGCCATCGCTGCTGCGCTTTCTCATGACTCCTGTGTGGTGGGAATGCCTGCGCTCTCTCCAGTGAGCATGGCACTCTCTCCAGCTAGAGCTGTAAGAAGGCCTGTTTAATAGTGTGTTATCACACAGTGTTAACCTTTCATCAGTTATCTTAAGGAATAGAATCTTTTACCAAAGGGTTGAAACGCTGACAGAGGCGTGTACCCTGGCTAATACCAAACTGCACTAAGAAACTCTTTCGTTCTTTCTGTACAAGGCTCTTTATAATAGTGCAATATGATGGAAAATGGATTTTGCTCCCTCGCATAACTGTCTCAGTTGTCTTGCTATTCAGGTTATTTCTAGGAGAGCTGTTGTCTTGCAGGGTGCCCTGAGTAACAAGGGACAATCCGAGGAGAAAAGACTTGTTAAGGGTAGCAGACTGTGCAAGAGAGAGACAATATGGGGCAGAAGGAGAAAAATATCAGGAAAAGAAGACAACGAAAGTACGTGGGGGATAAAGGTTGAAGTACCTGACATAAGTGGAGGTGAAATCTCTGTCCAGTGGAATCATAGGCCAAGGCCCCAGTCACTTCTTTCTTTTTAGCCATGAATTTTAAGTGTTGAATTTACTTCTTGAGAACTATTCACTTAGCAGTGGTTAATAAGCGGTGATTTTCAGGTGGTTTGGTTTAGAGTACTGTAGCTGAAGGGATCTCACATAACCCAGGTGTACAAAGTCTTTGGGACCACAAAGACGCCCTTGAACTTTGCCAGACCTTGGATGAAGAGCACAACCTCTTGTTCTCAAATGCATGTCAGATCTCTCAATGAGAAGTGTAGAAGTGCAGGTCATTGGCACAGGGCATGCTATCATAGGTACTTCACCAGATAGAACAGTGCACTACTGAGGAGAGCTGTGAAACTCATGCCATCTTCTTCAAGCACAAGTGTGGTTAAGAAAATGTAGCAGGTCGTCATGGTGAGGTCTGGAGTCATCAGTCCTTAGGTAGGTCTTGAGCATGCAGAGGAGAGTCGTGAGGTAAGTATAGAATACTGACACTGCCAGAACCTGATCCAGTGGCTGCGTTTAGTTGATGTGTCTGATCCTTGGTGCCAAAATACATGTCTGAGAATCAAACTTTATTAATTACCCTCCTTGCTGTTCCCAAAAGCAAACCTCATCTCAGTGCTTCATGTTGTACTTTCTCCTGACTTTTGCACAAAAGTCCACCTATCATTCCCTGTTCTTCTAGATGGACCATGGACCACATCATATCCGTTATCAGTATTTCTTAAGCATCAAACTCAAACCAAAAAAATAGTACTGTGAGAGTTAGTCCTGCCACTGGGCAGCAGATCTGCATATCTCGCAACAGATAAGCCTGGCTGCTGCCCTGATGATTTTTTTTTATTGTTTCTTTGGTTGGCCCCACCTTGTTTTGAATGTAGGTCTAGCATTCTGTGTACATTTAGAAGTTAAGACTGGAATGGTTTTGGAACTCTGTAATGTGTCATATATGAAATATTTTTCCCTACTAATCTGCAGTGTTCTCTTTTCTGTTGTATTTTGCAGGAGCATCCATCTCTTGGGCAGCTCTCTGAAAAACTGATTGACAATAACATCAACGTTATTTTTGCAGTTCAAGGAAGCCAGTTTCATTGGTATAAAGTAGGTTAGAAACCTGATTTCATTTTTCAATTTTGTAGCCACAATATTTATACTTAAAATTAAAACTGCATAAATGATTGTCTTTTTCATAGGATCTGTTACCTCTCTTGCCTGGTACTGTTGCAAGACAAATAGAATCACAAGCAGCAAATCTCAATGATTTGGTGGTAGAAGCCTATCAGGTATGATGAGAGTGACAATGTTTTATGTAATATTTGTACATTTTTCACCTTTCATAGCTAGAAGTTGGAATTTCCAGGATCTTGGCTTCCATCTGAAGTCCACAATGATGCATTCTGTACTTTTCCTAATGTCCAGGTGGATAGGTGATACTATCTCATGATAGCTCCCCAAGTCCCAGGCTGTCAGGGTGTCTAGTTAAGAGCTAGTGGTTTTTTCTTTCTAAGCATGCTTCTGAATATTCTGTTTGATTCTCTGCACCTGTTGCTATGTCACTTCAAAAGAAATGTCTGATTTATTTGAATTTTGGCACCTCTGATCTTTAGTTACAGACCAGACACCATTTGCTAGGCACCATATAAATTCAGAGCAAAAACACGATGCAGTATCTGAAGGCTTCTGCAGCATAATTTTTAGAAAACAAAGAGATGGGAATTTACAAGGAGGCAGTTTGAGAACAGTGGATATCATGAAAAGCAGTATTTATACTGCAAAAAAGCAGTGTAATGACTTGCGGGGGTTGAGGTATGGAAATGCAGTTTTGATAGGGATTTGGGAGAGAGCAATGGAAATGGCTTTGTGAACTCTTGCATAGAGTATTCAATCGAATGTAATAGTTTGGAAAAGAGAAAGTAATAACGTGGGAAATAGGATAAAGTCATTTTCCACAAATGTTTGACAGAGAATGGCAGTTTGAAAGTGAAATAGGCATCTTGACAGTGAAGGAAAGAAGGTATAAACAGTTTTGAAAATGAAGTAAAGAAATAGCTATTTGATGTACTAGAGCATGGGGAACCCACAGAGCAGCATCAGAATGAATGTGATGGGTTGAAGGGTTGAATGCTGTTAAATTGTGCAGTTACACACAAACATTCAGGTGCAAAAGGTTGAAAACACAGCTACAAAAGTCTATGCAAGGTATCCACAGGTATCACTTTTTTTTTTAATTAGTTGAAGTTGGGAGGCTGAAATTATCCAATTTACTTGCTTAACCATCAGAATCAGGCAATTTGCTTACAGCAAATTGGCTATAAGGAAGAGCCAGCCCTCATGTCTGTTCCTAGTCCCTGAAGCGCTCTTGCATGTATTATTCTCACTGTCGTGTTGGAGACATTGTGCAGAAGGCAAAGACATTCAAAAGCAGAGGAGTTTAAGTCTAGTCAAATTGCAGAGAAGTTCTCACTGATGCTGTGCTTCCTCTTAAAAAGTCAAGAACTCTCATTTTGGATATGAAGGCTTGCAGGAAGTTGCTGGCAAAAAATTTTGAAGATTGTAGTGCTTTTGTATGACACCTATACACAGTCCATCCTAAATTGTAACGCAGTTCTTACCCGGTGCAGGGAAAACATTGAAAGCAATAATGTAGTTCAATACACGATTTAGTGGGACTTTCCTGGTCCAGCCACCTCCAGTTAGCTTTTGCTTTATTTTCATTTTTTAGACGGTGTCTTTCTTCCCATCCGAAACTTCACTGTATTTCACAGTTTGAGAGTTTTTCATAGTTTTAGGGGCTTCTAATATACAAACATGTGGGGAAAAGGTCTTGAATATATTGCTTTCTAGAAAAAAAAAAGTACTTAGATAAGAAAAATAAAACTAGTGTTGATAGTCGATGACTGTAGGCCTCTTGCACTCTTGTCCTAGGCAGGGGAACCTTAGGCTTAGCTATGGAAAACCCTGTCTGAAAATCCCTGGCTAAAAAGCCAAAGATGAGTCACTAATTTTCAAACAGTTACTAAGATAAACATGTGTTAAGATTTATGTAATTGCATTTCCAATTGTAACAGTAAAAATATCCTACTAAACTCATTTTTTTTCATAATAATATGGCAGGAATTTTAAAAATCCCTTTGTGCAATTTTCAGCTCATAGGTTTGTTCAGAGCTTCGAAAAATTTTTAAGTGGTCAAGAAGCAGTATTTCTTCCTTGAAGGACGCAAGATTTTAGAGCATGTAGTAAATACTAGTTACTAAGTAGCTGGCTCTTTCATTATTTTTTATTGCAAAATGCCCTAATGGGAATCTGCCAATTGTTGACTTATATAGTCTTAGCTGACCCAGATAAATCAGTAAGAATAATCCCAGTAGCCTTTAGGTCACCCTAAGGTTTGTTCAGAGAAAACTTTTCCAAGACAGATGCAAAATATCAGAAGTTTATAAAGTGTCAAGTCAATTAGGAAACTTTTCCGCTGGATAACAGTGTTAGTTGTATTTACATTTTCTGTTGTATTTTAGGTGTGTGGCTAAACAGCAGTGTAGACTCAAACAATGAGCAGTTTTTGTTGCACGTTTGTTGGAATAGATTTTCAAATTGCAAAAAATGCGGTCTCAAAACCATGTTAGCAAAGCTGAAAACATTTTTATCTGGAAAACCTAATCCTCTTTATCAGAATTGCCAGTTCACTGGTTGTGTGTATTTGGAATGTAATTGGATCTTTACATGGGAAACAATGCTTTAATTCATTCCTTTATTCACACAGACAAGCTTTCTTCATTTTTAGTCAGAAATAGTAGCCATACTTGGTGTTAGTCACTAATGTAAATTTTATTTTGAGATGGAATGAGATTAAAAGTTGTTTTCTGGTTACAGAAACTGATCTCTGAAGTGAAAATTCAAGTGGATAATCAGATCCAAGGTCTTCATTTCAATATCACTGCAATCTGTCCTGATGGAAGTAAAAAAACTGGCATGGAAGGATGTAAAAATGTGGGATATAATAACGAAGTATGTTGATAGATCTCATTCTTCAAGGAACCAGAATACTTATTTTTCTGTTTGGTTGGGTTTCAATGGTGTGAAATCTTCTAGGGATTTACTTAAACTGAAAATGGATTTATGTGATTAATGATCACAGGCTCTCTATTATTCTCTGGGTTTATTTTTCCTGAATCTTATTTTAATTCTCACTAATCCCATGGAACTAAGGCTCAAAGCTTTTCCTGAAAGCTAACGTCCATTAACACTTTCCTTCTTTGTTCTCCACTGGGCACAACCACCACATCCATTGTGATGAAATCTGTACCTAAAGAGGTTGAAAGATAATCACTCAGTGGAAAAAAAATCACTGGAATTTGTGTTTCTTGGGTCTGTAGTAGATGCCACCTTTCTCTCTTCTTGCTTTAGTAGTCTTCATGCATGATCAGGGTTGTGGATAATTAGTTTATTTTATAAATCAAATTAATAAAATAATTTATTTCCATTTGAACTGGTACCACCCTACTGAATGATACAGAGCATCATCCATCATGAGAATTCAGGGAAAGATGTCTGGCTGATGTAAAGAAAGCAATTTTCTTCCCAGAAAAACTTCTCTGTGCCTTGATATATTTATTTAATTGTTTGAGCTACTGGAGTAATTCTTTAAGTTTGCCAGGAAGAGGTCTGTGTTTCTGGAGAGCAGGGTCAAGGAGTTCTTTACTGCTTGACATGTGCATATGTCTCAGCCAGTGTGATTTTATTTGTGTCTGTGTGTAGAAATAGCAAAACAAATCAGTAGATTAAATGTGTGGATTGTAATGTACATGTCAATGTATTTTGTGCTCTTCTGAATTTTGTCTGCATGCTGCTGATTAGCTCCTGCAGTTTATGGGAGATTTGCTGGTTTTATTCTTAATGCATCTTTTCTCCACTCTTGTTCCCTCGTCATGTCATAAGAAACAGGACTGGAATTTGCTCTGTTTAGTGAAAAGAAAAATATTTATATCTGTTTCTATTTAATAAAAAGCCAAGCCAGTTGATTGTAAAAGATTACATGTGGTCCTAAACCTCTACTGCTGTTGAAAATGAGCCATCCTTAAGAGATTAATTTATTTTAACCGTAAATCCTTCTTTCAGTATTTGTTTACAGACAAAATGCTTTTCCTTAATTCTCACATTCCTTTCATTGTCTAATCCTTCTTCCTTCCTTTTCTTACCAAAACACAAAGTGGATTATATTCTGTAAGAATCCTGTGTCCTCTTCAGGGTGCAAAACTAACTTTCGCTATTAGCAAGTTTCATGGTGTTGTAATTATTTAGTCGCAACAGGTTCAATCTTTCTGCTGCTGTGTTCAGAATCAAATTTCATTACTTATATGCATGACATGATTTGCCCTTCCCTCCCATTTCCCTGCCATTCTTCCAGTACTGTTTTTTACATGAAGATGATGTTTTCTGGCAGGGCTCTATGTTAAATTAAAAGCACATTCCCTAGTGCAGCTTGTCCTCTCCGCGTGTTATGCACCTGCTGTGTGAATCAATTTCTCCATAGCCACACTTTTGCCCTGTAACCCAAGGGAAGAAATCTCATGCATGGAGAGTGTGGGCAACTGAGGGTTTGTGTGTGTAGTGGCACATTCGAGAAATGAGAAGAAGAAAAGCAAAGGGTGAGACAAAGCCTGTGTGCCCCCTCAATATGACATTAAGTGCATGTTTCTGCACAGCATTCTTCTCCTGTTGTCCTTGTAGGCAGGCACAGCCCCACTTGCCACAAAGCCACCATTGTCCCCAAGGGCTGGGTTGTTCTCGTGTGGGGGCGCAGCGGGAGGGAGAGACAGTGATGAGAGATGAATGGCCTTAGTATTTGCGGGTAGTTTCAACCTCATATGTAATCAGTTTCTCGGGGTTTCTCCTTTTTTATTTGGAAATCTTTATTCCTTGGTAGTAAAGATTAAAGGTACTTGCTTCTCCTGCATTCCTTTGTTACTTTTTCTTCCTGGTTACATCTTCTCTTTGAGGAGGTGACAAAGAGTTGTTTTGCATCAGCAGGCTGAAAAAATACAAAACCTTAGAGAGATACCCTGTCAGAAGCATACTGGTCAAAAAGAAAACAAAAAAAAAACAATTGTGAAATACAAGATTGGTCTCTAGTGTGTCACACGTGTCACAACTGTCAAAAATCTTTGGTGGTGATTGAAAGAAACATTATGGCAATCACCTAACCACCAAAATGATCCTTAGTCCTATGCCAGGACTGCAAAAAGCCATGGAAGCTGCTGCTGTAGTGGGCACTGCAGGACATAGGGGATGGTGGTGGTGGTGGCCATGACATGGGCAGGAGCTCAGCACTGGGTCCAGTGTGAAGCAGCATGTGGTCTGCCCAGGACCACAGCGAGAGCAGGAAGTCTTGTCTTTCTTTATCCCCATTCAAGGAACTGAGAACAGTAATCTGCTGCTAAAGTGTGAGCCATTTCTGTGTTTTAGTAGGAGTAGCTAGGGCCATCCAAAAACCTGTGTAGTTTCTATGTGCATGACCATGTCTGCAGCAGGACATTATAGATTCTTTTTATGAAGAGTACCTCTGTTTCTGTTTGTGTATTATCTTGCTCTATCTAGTCCCAATTCTTACCTGAGTATTTCTGTGATAGGTACATTAAGTAATAGCAGGAGGATGGTGATGGTGTTTCTGTTTCCATTTAATTTGTATTAAACTTGTCTTTTGCAACTTATGCTTTCTTAAATTGTAGACTTCTGTCAATCTTCTATTGTTAGGATTTTAACTGTATTTGTGATGCCTGTCATTACTAATGTATTGTCTTTGACAAGTCACCACTGTGTATTTTGCTATTGTCAGCTAGTGCACATTCATATACAATATAAGATTGTGGTTTTTTTAGGTGTTAAACATTTTAAGCAAGTTTAAGCAAGAAGATAATAATAATAATGTAAAATCTCTATTTCTTCTTAGGTAATTTTCAATGTATCAATTACAATGAAAGGATGTCATACAGCTGGAGGAAGAAAATACGCCGTACTTAAGCCTATTGGTTTCAATGAAACCGCCATTGTCAATGTGCAGCAAAGCTGTGCCTGCCAGTATGGAGACAGCACAGGGCACAAAAAAGTGTGGGCTGATGAAACTTCTCCTGACAGCAAACAGTCCCAGTGCAGTGACAATAACTGTAGTTCTGACAGAGATACACTTCCCTCAGAGGCATGCAGGCAACACCAGGACCAACCCATCTGCAGTGGTCAAGGAAATTGCATAGATGGAAAATGTTTCTGCTACAAAAACAAGCTAGGCAAGGTGTATGGCAAGTACTGTGAAATGGATGATTTTTCCTGCCCGTATCACCAGGGAAGCTTATGTTCTGGTAAGTTGCAGCATTTATGTCTGTGTTTTCTTGTTTTGTTTTGTTTTCTGAGGCTAATGTGCGTGATGCAGCTGAAAACAATGATATAAGGCTGTTAAGAACGAGAATTGTTTGTGCAGAATTAGTGTGGGATATGTCCTGAATGTCCTGTTAGGAAGTCACACTCCTGCACTCTCTTCACCACTGGCATACACACTATCTTCTAAATATCACCACTGTCTTCTAGGGGATACATTGGTTTTATTCTAAGTTTAGCTGTTTTAATATTTAAAACTCAAAATTCATAATAAGTAATAATACTGATCTCAAACAAAAAATAACATTATTTCAGAAAGTTAGTTGATACATTTCAGTGTAATGGGAATATGAGATACTGAGACATTAAGAAGGGATCATAGCTTTCAGATCAGATTCTGATTTTCCATCACCCTAAATCCTGTGAGAGATACAGTGGCACTTGATTTCAAATACAGGTATAAACACTAACACTATTTGGAATGTCTGCTTCAGAAAGGAGACTCTAAGTGAAACAAACAGAGTTGTTAGAAGTTGTTATTCTTTTTGTAATCTACTTTATGGTAGGGAAGAGTCAGAAAGAGAAAAGAAAGGAAAAGGAAAAAAGGAAAAGGAAAAAGAAAAGGAAAAGAACCTGACCTGTGCACATGAACTTGATACTCCTTCCTCCTCTGAATCTTGCTGTTTATTTGAATAGAATGTTTTCTTACTAAAGAATGTTTGTTTAGTTTGCCTGAAGACTATTTTCCTGGTCATTGTGTAATTCCTAATTTCCATTCCTTTGATCCAAGGTAAAAGGGACAACTTCTAGTAAAAGGTTTTAGGATGACATCATGGTAGCAACTTTTGCTCAACTTAACAATGAGCAGTAGCCTTAAATATGTATCATGCCAGTAATTTCAGCCCAAGTTGTTAACTTACAAACTAATTAGAAAGTCCGTGTCTAAATTTGCTCTGTTTAATATAAAGCACAAGCAATGCAAATGTATTTTACCTAAAAATTTAATTTCTTTGTTTTCATGGAAGCATATGACTCCAGACTCTCTGTGTTGTAGGTAATGGTGAATGTGAAGGTGGTAAATGCAAATGCTTTGCTGGCTGGGAAGGTAATCGCTGCGAGTGCTCATCACAATCAGCAATGCACTGCCTGAATTCAAAGGGTCAGATTTGCAGTGGAAGAGGAAAATGTGTATGTGGAAAGTGTGAGTGCACAGATCCAAGAAGCTTTGGCCGCTTCTGTGAATATTGCCCTACTTGTAACAAAGCCTGTGAAGAAAACTGGTATGTTTCTTGTGCCGGACTTGATTTTCTCACTCCCTAGTGTTGAAACATGAAGAAATATTTCTGCTTGGCTAGATGCCGTATTTCATAGCTATTTGTACTTTAGGAAATTGGTACAATTCATACTTGATACTTTTCTCTGTGTAGTTGGATTCACACTGGCAATTAAGAGAATTGCATGTCGGTATATATTTTAACCATTTCATTCTTCCTATGAAATCTTCTGGATAGGAAATGAAAACTATAAATATGTATTTTTGAAAATGGAAAATCCTATTTTTGAATGCCACTAAGTCCAACAATATTCTCCACGTTTGTTTTTGCACACTCCTTGTTCTTCTCAGCTGAAAGGAGGAGGTGTGGAACCTGTGCATTGTCACTGCCATTGATCAGCAGAGCAGAGCTGGTCTTGCCCAGTGAACAACATTCCTCATTACCCAGTTTTAAAACACTTAGTATTTGCCATGCTGGTCTTAAAGCATGTCATTTTTCCTTTCCCGTGGAAAGGAAGGGACAGTGTGGAGGTTGAAATGAGCAAGCCCAGGAGGAGAGAAGCTAGACCAGGCTCTCAGTGATGCACCGCGTGGTCCTGGCATAGAGAGCAAATGAAAGCCCTTTTCTTGGGCACAGCTCTTCTGTGCCCTCTCATCATGTAATGTTCTGCAGCTCACTGTGGTGCAGAGGGTGAAAGATCAGCCTTTCACTGGAAAGGTCACTGTGCTCAAAACAGAATGATTGTTTATTTGTATTCATTTCATTTATAGCTCATCTGGTGAAAATGCTGGAGAGCCAAGCTTGGCCATATCTGGAAAGGTTGCTGCTAAGATTTCACTAGATAAAATGCAGTAGTTAGCCTTTCTGGCTTACACTTTTTCAAAGTCACTGTGAAATGCATGCCTTTAATAAATTCAGAAGATGGCATATCTTCATTAAAAATTCAGTCAGGGCTTTTTTGGCATATCTTTTGACATCTGTCTCCTGCAGGGCTGTGCAGTGAAGACTGTAAGACTAAGAGCACTGCCTCCCACTTGTGCTGCTCTCTCTCTAACTGCACAGACTGCACAGCAGTGTGGACTTACTTGGCTTTGTCTTACATAGCATCTGAAACTTATTGCCAAAGCTGTGTTTCCTCCGCCTATCTCTACTCTACAGTTCCAGCATGAATCCAAATGAGATTGTTTGGTAAGGAAAGACTAGAATGGAATTGGAGGCTGAAAGCTGAAGAAAGGGTGCTGGACCTTAGCTATACCCCATGACAAGCCACATCACAAAAGGCAGAGCAGGGATCAAATGAAGGTGGCTCAAAGCCCAAGATAAATTTTAGTTTACAACTTCTGACTAGTTGGTTTTGAGAAGCATCAGAGGGATAAAATGCTGAGAGAGGCATCACATTTTAGAAAAAAAATAAATGTTGCAATGTTTTTACTAACAACAGGAAAGCATTACATGCAAGCAATCCGTCAGCCTGTTGATACAATCTCTTAAAGGGGAATGCAAAGGAAGACATAGGTTTTTAATTATATTTTTAATTTTACAGGAACTGTGTTCAGTGCCATCATTCTAAAAATGCATCTCAAGCAATACTTGAGCAGTGTACAACCTCATGCACTTACCTGCTGCATTATATTGACCATAATTCAGGTATGTCGCATTTTCTAGGTAATTTTAATAAGAGATTAAAATCTATTGGGATTAATAATTGAATTTGCCAGTGTTAGAATGTCTTTCAGAAGTATGTAATATAATTACAATAACAAAGAAAGAAAGCAGGAAAAAGAAGAAAATAATTCGTAGCTTCAGGGAAAGTAAAAGATAAATAATTACAGAAAATATGATTGTCAAGCATTGCTAAGTTCAGTTTGCCCAGCTCCTTGAGAAGTCACATTTAATAATATGAATCCTGCTTAAGCAATGCTTAAAGCAATATTTATAAAAATCTGTTATGGCATCTGTATGTTTTATTACTTTGAATATGCTTATATTATTTGACATTACCAGAAACAAGGAAGAAAGAAGTAGAATGCTTACCTCGAGTTCAGTAATGTTTAAATGTTCCTTTCAAGTATAAAAAACTGCAGTTATGAGGGCTGTGGAAAAATAAAATCTTTTAAAATAAAAATCTCATAAAGGTTTACTCACTCCTTGCAGCAACAAAAATGCAGGTAAATGGTGACCTTTTGTCTTTTCACATTTATATAAATCTTTTATTCCTGCAGTTCATAAATGAGGAAACTAACTGTGAATACTTCTTTCATAACTTCAGTGTTAATTAAGGAAATTTTACTGTGTTAGTCTACCAGTGAGGAGAGAACTGGACAAGGATTCAGTAAATAACATTTTCTTTCATATTTTAACAGTGATCTTCACTGTCATCTTGTGAAGATTAAATTCTCTCTGCCCCAAACATCTCTAATATTTCATCCTATTTCAGCTATAAACTCACTTGTCTACAGAGAATTTATGGGGGGCAATACAATGAAGCCTGAGTTTTAGTCCTGTAGATTAAAAGAAAAATAGTTTCACTATTTTTCTACAATGGATCTTAATCTGAATTGCCTTTCTTGATATGCCCAAATTTAAAAGCTTGCATATGACAACTTTTCCTCTTAATCCCCCTTAAGTTATTTTCCTTTAATTTTTATCAGGCTGGTGTTACATTTATGCAATGTTACTAAGCAGTGTTGGATACGCTGTGTTAGAGGGATGTTCTATACATTAGGCTTTACCCTTGTGTTTTCCTTTTATTGCAGATTGCTTCTCTGGACGAGGCTACTTTAGAGTCTTTTCCATAATCTTTATAGTTACGTTTCTGATCGGGTTGCTTGTTGTCCTTATCATCAGGCAGATAATTCTTCAGGGGAGTAGCAATAAAATTAAATCTTCATCTGATTACAGAGTATCTACAACAAAGAAGGTAATTGATTTCAGAGCCATCATCTCCAGTAATCTTTTTCTTGCATATAAAGTTAGCTAATTGCTGATAAAAATTGTATCTTCTCCTTCAAGGATAAGATGTTTTTGCCTACAGTTTGTACAAGAACAGTAACATACAGACGTGACAAACCAGAGGAAATAAATATCGACATCAGCAAGTTGCGATTAAACGAAACTTTCAAGTGTGAATTCTGAAGACTGCAAATGTCTATTTCCATCATGCTCGACTTTTAAAAAGTTACCTTTTGTACTCTGTGGGAATCTTGACTGTTGCCATATGGTTTTGTGTCATGCATTTTGTTGAATACTGTAACAAAGTGACATGTAAACATATTCACATTATGTGATTATGTTTGGAACTATAGCTGCTGTATTTTTTTAAACTTTTTTTTGAAAGAGAAATGTGCGTTACTACTGTTCAGAAACATTAGTATTGATGTAGCACTTTAGCATATTCTAATTTATTTAGTTATGGCCTAGAATGTAGATACAAACCGGTCTGACAAAGCACTGATCTCACTCTACATGTAGCTAGTACTGATGTGCTCTGTGGGAATGGACAAAAGCTGTGACTTAAATATTAACATTGCTGTATATTATAGCAATAGATGAAACTATTAAAATGCTCTTAGAGTACATGGTACTTTTATAGTTCTCTCAGTCGACAAATTCCACTGATTTGTCTGCTTATGCCTCTTTTTTCCTCATAAAAATGATGGGATTAAATGAGTGCTTAGTTTCTGGTATGGGTGTATGTTGTGTGTGTTTACACACACATATACATGCACACACAGGTAAATTATATATATAGGGTTTTTATATGTATGATGTCACTTAAAGATAATTTATATCTGATAAAGAGTAATTTTTAGCTTTTTACTTGTTTAAATATAAACCCCCCATTTTATACAAAATTTGTGGTATTTGGAAACTGAGTGTTTACAGAAAATGAGATTTCCTCTGTCCAACAGCACACTCCACATGATGATCACTGCCAGCAGACTTCACCTTTAAAGTCAGCAGCATCAATTCCATTGCAAATAGATAAATTACACCAGAGCTGTGTTTGGTTTGCTAGCTACATGTCAGTGTTTTGCCAGATAATGACTTTGATCTTTTTGTATGTCAGACATAAGTCTGATTTTACACGTGCTCTTTTTCTCTATGTAAATTAGTTGATGGGATTAGGTTTTGTAAGTTTTTTTGTAACCACTTCAGTTTTTGTAACTGTGCATTGATAAATGTGTCCAGTGTGATGGGAAAAGAACCTGAAATTTAGAAGTGGGTGAGGACAACAGGAGTCTTTCTCACAAGAGAACACATTAATTGACTTTGTGAATATGGATCAGATTCTACCTTCAGAAATGGGCAAAACTCTTCCAAACATGGTGGGACCAATATAAGCTTATCCGAGAGCAGCATGTGAGCTACAAAGTCAAGCAGAAGCATTTTTTTAGCCCTGAAACCAGCTAAAGTGGTAGAAGACATGTTATTGTTATATGCTCTTTGGAAGTGTCAGTCTGATTTACTAACTCTGTGCTGCTGAAACCCTACAAAAACCTGATCAACCTCTCATGCACTAACACTTTTCTGGCAAAAAGAAAAATCATCTCAGAAGGCAGTGTATCATTTTAGCAACATTTATTACTAATAATAAATATTGTCACTATTTGTCATAGATAAGAGTTACAGAAACAAAGCAGGACTTCCTTATGTGCAGCTTTTAGGAATTACTTGTATTTCTTATTCTGTATTTCTTCTGTAAATTCCCACTGAAACCGGAGGAGTATGAGAAGTGAAAGGAAGGTGGGATGTGGAAAAATGATGAGTATTTTATGAGTGTTAAGTTTCTTGGGTAATGGATCAAGTGGGATTGAGAAAAATAATATACAGACAATGGGCCTTTCATTAGTCATAAAAGCTCTCAACCTTAGGGATTGTTTTTTTTTAAAAAAAAACTGTAAACTGGACTATTAAATGTTTCTAAAACAGTCTCCAAAGTAGGCCCTGAGCTTTCTACCACATAGGTAGAAGTGTCTCATTTAACAAAAAGAGTGGTTTTTTACACTGACCCTGACTTTCATGATAGCTTAATTGTAGTACTTTAGTTATAGATTAATTCTGTAATCTAATATACCTTAAACTCTCATTTTCTTTTAAAACACATAGGACCATTTTCCTTCTGTGTAAATTAAAAGATTCCAAAGAATTGGTTTCAGTGGGATAAATACAGAAGATTGATAAAGACTGACTTGCTGTTTGTTACCTTTGTCACAATTCATGGCTGTTTGTGACTGGGAAACAATCTCTATTTAACTTAACAAAAAGAAAATAAAAATGCAATGCTTAGTGGAATATATCTGAGTATATAAAAAAGAGGTTAATTATGTTCTTTAAACAGTGTGATAAACCCTTAAAAAAAAAAAAAAAGATTCCTCAGAATATATTTTCACCCCATAATGGCCTTTAAAGCATATACTAAAGCATTTAATGAAGTGATAACTATCTTTTCTTTAGAAAATTAGTTTTCCCTGTTAGAGGGAGTTAAATTTTGTGGGTAGGGGACAATGGAACTGCGTTCTCTGTGGAAGAAAGGCTAGAGCTGTAATACCCATCTTCCAGACACATCACGCTGCTATTGCTTTTCTTCTGTATCACTTGGTTGGCATTGCAGTGCTGTCTGTGAAAGGGCAGTATTTCCTTATCAGACACCTGCCTGAATGTTTTAAATGCTCTGGTCAAATAGAGCAGGCTCACAGGAAAATTGCACTGTAAGCTGCTTGCTGTCCTGAGATTTAAAAATGTGTATTAAAAAAAAAAAAAAAGAAAAGAAAAAAAGCTTTTTTGCATCTCCCTCATGATTTTGCTGTATTGTGGAAGAGGCTGGTGAAAGAGAATAAGCTGCTGCTAATGTGACAGGTCAAGGCTTTTAGAAGGCCCATGGGGAGCTTATACAGAGCAGGATTCTTGGGAGGAGGCTTTGTTTCTAGGGATGGAATCTATCCATGAGAAACTCTGGCTTTGCTTGGTACTTGTTTCCTTCTGCCTTTGACCATGTTTTTCAGAAGAGCTGCTGCTGGAGATGAATAGCTCAACAAAAGCCTCACTATTTAGGGAGCTGTGTTCCCTCAGCACATGACCTTAAATGAGAAAGCAGCCTTTAATTCACAAGGAATTTCTTCAGTGATTGCAGAAGGACTGTGCTTCCTATAGTGCTTAATATGGGAGATATTAAAGACAAATTAGTTCATATTAGTTTTCAGTGTGTTGTGCATCAAAGATGCTCATAAAAATAGGGGGAAAATAACTAACCTCAGAATAGAATGTTCCAAAGTTCTCAAATAAAACTTCTTATACTGGGCTTCTTCAAAAAAAATTAAAAAGCTGTCAAATAATTCTACTGCATGCTTACATCCAAAAATATACCAGCAGATACTTTTGCATCTCATCATTGGTTTGGGGAATTGTTTTTAGATTTAGTCCCACAAATAGAGCATGTGCATGACTTTTCACAGCATATTTGTTACTGTTAAAATCTATATGTATAATTTTCAAATTCTAGTTCCCCTTTTTTAACATGTGGCTGGTTATTTGCCTAACACTTCAGAAATTGCATGTTTATGTAATTAAAAAGTACGTCTTTTACTTCAGTCTTTTTGAGTGCTGTGAAATGAAGAAATGCTATGAAATAGTTTTTTTTCAAGCATCATGACTACCCTAATAAGATTGCTGCAGAAGCATGTGGGAAAATAGCTGTTTCATCCAGAAAACGTGCACATGGTATGCAAGGAATTTTAATTGTGCCCAGCTAAAATTCCCTTACATTTGCAAGGACGTGAATAGTGAACCTTAAAAAGGAAGGATGTTCGTATGGGCATAGTTTACATTTTATCTATGATTTAGAACTGGATTTATTTTTTCCTCTCTATGATGTCATGAAAACATGCTATGTAAAGCATTCTTCGGGCTGCAATGGAAAAATATTATTTTCCCAGTCTGATCATAGGTAATATTTATTTCCTGCTTCGTGTTCATACCTAAAGTACATGTTCTGTAAACCATGGGAGTAAACATATGAAACTTCTTCAAGCAACCCTGCATCCCAAAAGTAGACATAAGGTCTGGTGATGCCCAGGGCAGAGACATGCAAGGGCATGGCTGCCTGTGTGGGGACTTCAAGAGGGGCAGTGCTGGGCCTCCCCACAGCATCCCTGCAGAGATGGTGCTCTGAGATCTCTCTTTGCCTTTTGCCAGGGCAGGAAACCTCTTCAAAGCAGGTTGGCTTGGCAGTAGTGGTGTCCTTGGTTTGCACTGTAGGCACTTGGCCACACCCTGGGACTGCATTATGTGCAGTCTGAACCCTAATGCTGCAGACTTTCCGCATCTTTACTCGTCAGAAATGCCTGCACACAACCCAGCAAGGGACAGCCTGTAAACTTGGATGCTGCAGACCTCCATTAAATCTTCTAGGGAGCATTTGGGCACCTGCCCATTGACTTCCCACCAGCCCTGGATCTCCACCAGCCAGCCTTAAGGAATGTAAGCTGTAGCTGTAAAGGGCACTTCTCACAGAGGCATTTGTGCTGAGTCACTGCTGGGTGACACCAACTGTGCCCTGACTGCGAGTGACGCGTGCTGCCAGTGTCCTGGCTTCCCTGTTGCGGGAGAGGGGAAAGCAGAAATGAAGCAGTAGTTCAGAAAAACACTACTTTTTAATTCTGATCTTGAGACTGCTCTGATGCACACATATCTGTTGGCTCTTAAAGAGAATTGAAATTCATGGAGAGGGGGGAAAAAGGTTAAAATTAACCAGCAGGAATGCATCTCTATAGCAAGCCAACTCAGTGGGGTTTCAGTGAGAGCAAGCCAGCTCAGAATGGTTGGCCTGTCTGGGGGTGGGCAGGGGAAGAAAAAACCTAAAATTTCTAGGTATTTTAGAAATGCTGTTCTGAATTGCATGTTCTCTTTGTTTCCTTTTCTGCACAGGCTTTGAGAAAAAGGATACCTATTTACTAAGAAAAAAAAATTCAGATATCTGGCATTTGTTAAAATAATGGCTTCTGTCCAAATACTAAAATTTTGCCCTGATACATATATTGTATTTGGGTTGTTTCAGTTATATTTTGAAGGTAGATACTGAAAGGTGAAAGAGTCTTTTGCAGAGACATCAGTGTTGGATGAATTCACTGTGCTAACATCTTCGCTCTTACCTACTACTGCTCCAAAAATAATGCAACTTTAAAGTGTCTTACTTAGCAGTTGTGTGACAGCTATTAATAATACTACAGTTTTAAACTATTTAACCTATACTACCTTTGTAAAAAAAATAGAGATAAATAATGTGTCTCTCGATTTTATGCATAGAGAATGTTAGTAAGGGAAGAGGTTTTAAATTTGATAACTTCTTACTGCTACTTCTTATATTTTAAATAATACTTTTAAATCACTACTTTTGATCATCTGGAAATATACTGAATATTTTATTATTTAAAATAGTATACTTTTTTAGCTGTTTTATTAATTTCAGTTGACTACTAACTTCTATTGTGATATTTATTAATGAGTTGACACTGTAGCATATTGAGATGTTTATTTTTCTATCAGAGCTGTAACAACTATGACATAGCATTATTTTAATGCAACATTATTGTACTTGCTCTCTAAAAAATAAAATCAATATTTAATCCATATGGATTTTTCATATTTTTAATGTTAAACATGTTTGTGACAAGGAAGAGATGTTCACCTCCTTTTAAAAGTATAAAGCACATTCATTGAGGTGCAGAGATGTCTACAAAGGAAAGCATATGATTGTGGTTATTTTAAAATTGAGCAATACCATGTCCAGAGAGATAAAATATGAATAATACCTTGTGTATCAGATGTAGGCAAATGGGTGAATGCACATTCAGGATGAACTGTGAGAAGATGGGAAGGAACACAACACCATTTATCAGTTTGGAGGTGCAGCTAGTTTACCAAATGAAACATGAATGCGTTAGGAGGTGTTAGTACTTTGTCGGGAATAAGAAGATACTTCCTGTATAAATAAAATCTCTATTGATAGGTGGTTGTGATAACCTCATTTCTCCTTTACTCCGTGGGGTGGCAGAGGAGCTGGATTTCTGGGAATGAGTAGATCTCTCTGCAGATGCCTCTTCTAAGCCATTCACTGCACACTTGGGTCACTTTACAAGTACTGTGAAAACACATCACGGGTGGGGAAGGTGACACATTCTGTTCTTGAGCAGAACCAGTCATAGTATTTGCTTTGCAACACAGTGCCATGAAATTGCTCTTGAAAAGGACTTTACGTGTGTCCTATATAAACACGTTCAAGATTTGCCATGATGCCTCAGTAAGAGACACCTGTGGCACTAAGACACCTGCCGGACATCACTGGTAAAATTACCTGTCAATGCTTCTAACAAGATCCAGTTTTTCTTTAGGAGTGAGAGAGTGACATCTGCTGTGTTCTCAGTCATCACGTAACTTAGTGTCCAGGACTTGACAATAAAAGAGAAAAACTAAGGAAAGGGTCAAAAGTGGACAGAAAAGAAAATAAATATCACAAGGACAATCTGTTAATCTTTGTTGCTTCTTTTATCAAAGCAAGGAACATTATCCCAATATATGTGTGCTGAGACTGAGTCTGAGAAATTTCCTTTCATAGGTGCCATAATCAGCCTTCACTGACACCCAGAGCAAACACATGCAACCAGTCCTACAAACCAAAATACACATTTTCCTTGAAAGTTCTTTATTGAGGAAACATTAACATTGTTATTACTCAGAGTAAACATAAACCTCGATCTGAATTTCAGACATACAATTCAAGCATATAACTTGAACCAGAGCCATAGGCCTCTATTTTGCCATTTGGCAGTAATCTTGAAACTAAGGTTTTGTTAACGCTTAAGTCTCCTATAGACAGTGATCCTGGCACCAAGCAGTGTTGCATAACCTGTGTGTTGTGAAATCATGGTAAGTGATCTGTATAAAATCCTTCTTTCTTTCTGCTTTCCTATGTTCTGACATCCATCAACTAAGTCATGCCTATATGCCTGCAGATATCCAGGTAATGACAGGGTTTTTGACATGAATGACATTGTATTTAGCCATTTTTTACTCATATATACAAGGTTGTCAGCAAGGGCACAACAATACTCTAATTTGTCCTAATGTAACACAACTGCTATTTTGTTGCAGATGCCATTGCCAAGAAAAGGATTGCTGCCCAGACTCTCCAAAGAGAAAAGAAGCCTAAGTTACAGCCTCTAAAGCCAGAGGAGGAAAGAGATCCTGATTTCATCCACTTTTTTAATAAAACTCTTGTAGGTGTATGCTATTAAAGAATTTCTCTGCCTGGGTGATTCCTTTTGTGGTAGGTGCAGAATTTGATCCAATATTCAGAGAGGTTGGCATTCGGGAGAGTTGCTTTGAGTGAATATCTGAATCTACCTGATAACAGTCAAAAGATGATGATTAGAATTAAAAATAAAAACTTCATTAACAGACTGACTTTGACTAGTAAGGAGTTAATCTGAAAAGTGAATGATTTCTTTTGCTTTCAGGTCTGCAACAAAGACAAGAACCTTGGAAATGCATTCCTGCTACCCCAGCTTTAAAACCAAGCAGTTTATTGTATTGTATGAAGTAAATAAAAATCTAGTTTTTCAGAAACCCAAATGGTCTGAAGCTGTGATTAGAGCATGGGTGCTGTCAGTTCTTCTGGCTTCTCATCTGCTTGGGAGGCTTGGAGTGGTCCAGGTTGGGTTGGACTGTACAGAATTCATGTAAAGTAGACATAGACTGCCAGTCTGATTTATTGACATTCAAGAGGCCCCAACATTATCATCTGGTTCCTCATCCCAGGGGAGCTGTGGTGGGTGGCAGAAAGCAGAGTTTTCCTTATTTTTTGCAAACCATTCTGCCTCCTCAGCACAGAATATAGCATGGTCACTGATTATTTTCTTGGCCTTGAACTGCATGATTCATGAAGGACAGTTACTGTTCAATAAAGATGATGTGCATCAAGCAGATAAAACCAAATTATTAACCACAAAAGCATAGTAATGCCAAGTTATGTCACATATGCTTATTGAAATCAGTACATGTGATGTATTTTCTTTCAGCTCTGCAGTTTGCCAAGTCCCCCTTTTGGGGCTCTAAGCCTCATCCTAAGCCTCTTGTTTATGCCTAAGCAATCTGGAGAGCCCGGGACCTGTTTCTGAGTGGTATTCCTCTGCTCTTAAAACTGCTCACAGGGGTTTCCCACAAACCCCCTTCTGACTTTTTGGGCTTTGACCATAGCCTTAACAAAGGCATTCTGAAAGCATCACTGAGGGTACATGTAAGATACATGGCCACACTGAGACAGGGGACATGATAGTAGATGTATTTTTCACAAAATTTTTAGGTACACTTTTGCTTTACACTGCTCTAGACAAAGCAGGAATTTCAAAGACTTAAACAACGTAATCATGGCACTCTCTAGATTGTCCGTGTCTTCAGGAGTGTTTATGGTTGGCTTCTTTCCTTGAATCATTTTGCAGCTGCGCTCAGGATCCTGTGGAAAAAAACCCAAACCAACAGCTAAAATAAATACTTCCTGTCTTTCTCAGCTTCTTTTCTCAGCTCCTTGGGTATCTCTCTATATCTAAATTGAGCTCCACCCGTGTCTTCTTTGGAAATTGCAGACACAGGATCAGAGGGCTTCATCAGGAGACAGCTGATGAGGAAAGCTTTTTCAGTCTTGCGCAAAAAAAAGAACAAGTTAAAGTCTGTAGTACGAAGCTAAACAGAGCATCTCTGAACTTGGTCAAGTGCAGCCCAGCTCCCCTGCTCCTTTCCAGAGTCAAGAAGTTGGGGCTATTTCTTGGTGCACTAGCCAGTTCTCAGATACCCACAGGAATTCTCATGCTGTAAGCTTTAAATCACAGCTTTTGCAAAGTGTATGCAATGTACAAACTCCAGAGACATATTTCCCTTCTAATATCCCCATTCTGTTGACAATTTTTATAATTTTTAAATAGTTCTTTCCGTATAACTTCATGTGTGTGTGTCTGCATATTCCATCCCAATTAACTTTTCCTCAGTATCAAGAAGTCCATCTCTGATTGCCAAGTAGCCTGTCAGTCTATATGCAGGCACAGTCTCACATAACTTTTTTGTATATATTTAAAATGGGATTCCTCCCCTAATATCTTATGCATAGTAGAATTTTCCTTTTAAAATTCCTACCTATATCCCAGTTTCTGTTAACAGCTAGGCTGCTATCATGTTGAAACTGTGACTTGAAATGTTCTCTGGTGTTCTTATTTATTCTTTGTGCTTTTATACTTTTTGGCTGCTGCCGAACGCATTAAACCTAAAACAGAAGACATACACAGCACCTTACACAGGGATTTTTGGTTCACAAATAGGTCCTAATCACAATGTCAAAAATAATAAATTAAAGTTTCCTTAGCCAGTTTTTATGTCATGCCTTTGAAAGCAGATTTTTTTTCCTCATGCCTTTGATTTTTTTAAAAAGAAAGAATAATTTGGCCTGAGGAAAGAAGAGATAATGTGTCAGATCATTTTGCAAACCCAAAAAGTGTCATTCTCATAAGGAAGATTTATTACTATGTGACAGATTGAAAGTGTATCATGCTGTCTAAAATGAAAACCTAGTAGATTAATTTCTAGACCCAAAACCAAACAAACTCTGCTTTCAACGGTTTTGTCCAAGGTTCACTTCTGTGAAATTGCTGGGCCCTTGTGATTCAGCTGAAGACTGTGTTAGAAGGGGAACGTGCTGAGTAACTTTGAACATCAAGTCCTTAAGGTCCCCTTTGATATATATATATAACAATTTAGGAATGTTAATGCAATATGTTGTATTCCTTCTTTAAAAAAAAACCCCGATCTTTTAAAGAATCTATTTGGTAATCCAAAACATAAGAAGCTCTATTTATTGTCTTAGCTGATGCTCTCTCTTGGATCACAAAGAATTTCTGCTAGCAAATATTGTGGAGTATTCTTACACTTTCTATTTATCCCCTTTTCATTCACCAAAAGAAAAAGTAGTTTGGATTTGAACTATTTGAAAATAATGCAATGCATAATTTACTGTAATTTCCTGTACTAACCAAGAACTTTGGTTGTCTAATTAGCTGGCTTTTTATCTAGTGTGTTATTGTACTCGGTTACCTTTTTTTTCTTTTTTTTTCTTTTTTTTTCTTTTTTTTTCTTTTTTTTTCTTTTATATTTTGTGGGGAAGGAAAATTTAATAACTGTATGTCAGCATCACTTGAAATATTTCAGAGGAAACTGTGTTACTGAGTCTAATTGCTATTATTTAAGTGATTTGATACATTTGGTGCCCTGATTCCTATGGAATTCAAGTGTTTTTACCTTGCCAAATTTTACTCCCTTCTTGGTCAGTGCTTGGTTCCTGCTGCTTCCTTAGGTCAATGCAAGTGCTTGCCAACAAAGTCTCACTTGTCCTTTGAACCAATGAAATAAGGCAATTGCTATTCTTCAGCAAGCTTGGGCAAAGAGGGGAATTTTGTAATTTTTATATGATTACAACACCTGGGCTATTGAAGTTTTATTGGATATAAAATGCATTTTTCTACCCCTGAAGTCACAGTACACAGCTACCAGTAGTTACCAGAAGTTACCAGTATAACATACCTGAAATCTCACTAATTCTAAAGGTTATGATATGAGGGACATTCTTAAGAAACCTTTTTTTAATTCAAGTATTTTTGAGATTTCCCTTGGAATGATATTTTTTAGATACTTTTTTCCCACAGTGCCTCCCTAGAGGTCATTAAAATAGGATTTAATTTACAGTATTCACAAGGAAGGAGAATGACACTGTGCTCTCCTTACCTTAGGGATGCGGAAGTGACAATTGCTCTCACAGAACCAGAACCATGTTCCAACAAGAGTCCTTACTTTTTATATCAATGCCCCATGAGAATGGCCAGATTTTTTTCAAATCTAGAATCCATCTAGCTTGGTTTAGTTGTCTCCAACAGTGGAAACAAGCTGCTCTGGGAAGCACAAGCACACTCCAACTATGTATTACTTCCCTGAGGTCCCCTAGCCTCAAGTAATTTTTCAGCATGGGGAATTTCCAACATATAATTACTTTGTTTAATCAGTAACCCTCACTTTCAGGTATGTGCCATTGAGCTTACTTAAGAAAAAAAAAAAACATCAACCGCTAAGTCTGGAGCTGCTGCATGAAAAAGAGCTTCCTCTGGTTTTGAATGCAGCACTTGGAATGCAGGAGCTACAGGCAACCAAGCAAACAGAGTGGACATTGAACCCCAGCCACTCTCTTCTGTAAAACTTGTCATGTGTCCCGAGATCACCTTTCCCAGACTGTGGAGTCCAAGCATACACAGTCATTTATACCAAAGCCTGTCCTTATCCTTGATCACCTTTGCAGCACTTTTGAGATCCTCTTGTATCACTGGCATTCTCCTTTCCTTCCTTAGGGATGAGGGAGTAGAGCTATTTTCAAAATTCAGAATGTACACAACTCACCTATTTACTAGGGACATACTGATGTTTCTTCCTTTTCATTTTATAATATTTCCTAACATTTTTATGCCTTCATTTGATACAGAATTTTCATCTTTCTCCTTAGCAGAGGTCTTATAGCATCCTTTCCTGTTTAGCTCTGAAACCACTGAATGAAGAAAAAATGATCCCTCACAGCTCTCTTGAATACAAATGCTAGAAGCTCAGTTCCCCTTTGGCTCAAGAAGAACCTCTCTCTCTCTCTCTTTTTCTCTCTCCTTCATAGCTTCAGCTTAGTCTGCACATAGCACCATTCTTGGTGAAGCAGAGGTCTCCTCAAGATACCCCCCACCAGTATTACAGCTCTGCCTTTCTACATCTCTCTCCAGTTCTGCACAGGCTACAGTAAATGCTTCACAGAAAGTTCCCACCAAAGCCCTGGCCTCCAGTTTTTTTGTCAGAGCATGAAAGTTTTTTCCACAAGAATTTCCTACCTTCTCTCTTCTATATGTGATTGTTGGTTACCTAAATACTACTCACTGCAACCCACTGTCTCTGAGGTTTACCAGCTTTGCACTTGGTAGGCAAATTGTATGTTTTCCTGTATGTCTGAACCTTTTGCTGGATCAGAGTATTTTGCACCTCTTCCCTCTCTGCTGGACATTCTAATTCCAGAAGGGCATTTGCAATAAGAGAGGGCATACACAATCCAGTTAAGAGAAACTTATTACTGGAGCAATGTTTTCTTTCCCTTGCCAGTATGACATTCCTGGATATCTCATCTGTCAGCCTACGTCTCAGCAGAAGTAAATGGCTTTTTTTAAGACAAAATTTTCAGCAACTCCTATGTGTCCTCAAATAATGTCTCCACTAACCCACTTCCTTCTGGGCTAGCTATCTCACCACGATATCCATACACACATATGCTGGCTTTCCCACAGAGGCAATAATTATAGGAGTCTCCCTCTCTGCCTGAAGAAAAAGTGCTTCTAGTGTTCGTCCTTCTTTTTGACTTTTTGGACAGCTACAACATCAGTTCCTGAAGAAGACTCTTGCCAGCTGCTCCTTTTTTGTTAACCTCCCACAGTGCCCTGGCAGCCAGGAGGGCCAACCCTGTCCTGGGGGGGCATCAGGCACAGCATCACCAGCAGGGCAAGGGAGGGGATTGTCCCTCTCTGCTCTGCACTGCGGTGGCCTCACCTCAAGCGCTGGGGTCAGCTTTGGGCACCACGATATAAATAAGAGCATGAAGCTGTTAGAGAGTGTCCAAAGAAGGGCCACGAGGATGGTGAAGGGCCTTGAGGTGAAGCTGTGTGAGGAATGGCTGAGGTCACTTGGTCTGTTCAGCCTGGAGGAGACTGAGGAGAGACCTCATTGCAGTTACAACTTCCCCGTGAGGGGAAGAGGAGCGTCAGGCACTGATCTTGTCTCTTCGGTGACCGGTGACAGGACTCAAGGAAATGGCATGAAGCTGAGTTAGGGAAGGTTTAGGCTGGGTATAAGGAAATTTTTTCTTCCACAGGGTGGTTGAGTACTGGAACAGGCTTCCCAGGGAAGTGGTCACAGTACCAAGCCTGACAGAGTTCAAGAAATGTTAGGACAACGCTCTCAGGCACATGGTGTGATTCTTGGAGTGTCCTCTGCAAGACACATAGAAGATGAAAAATTTATATATGGGCCCTAAACAGTCCTGCTGTAAATGATATCACCTGATAACTAGATCAATTGGTAAGCAAGTCTCCTGAATTATAAGCTGAATTTTTAATTAGATACAACTATGGCAATGGAAAGGATTGTTTCTTAAACAACAGTTAAAATGAAACAGGAAAAAGAGTACATCTGAAAAATATTAAAACAAGGATTGTCATGTCTTCTATTATGGTGACTATCATCTTAAAAATAGTCTCTTAGGTGGGGTGGTAAATCACTATTTCACTCCCAGGTTTTGTTCAAAGACTAAAGTTTTGAACTTCAAAATCTTGGCAGAGATTCCTCCAATTTTTGGCATAGCGAGGTCCCAAATGCACTCCTACGTTTGCTGAATCCCAAGAAGTGGAAAATTAAAAACAAGGAAAGACCATTGGGATAACTCTGAAAGTAAGAGCATGACAAAAATCTGCTAAGGTATTTTCCAGAGTATGAATTTCTACTGCTTTTCCACATGGGCTGAGTATTTAGATAAAGGTAGACAACTTAACAGGCTGAAAGAAGGGACTGACAGGAGCCTTGGGAAATTCAGCAAGGGCAAATGCCAAGTTCTGTACCTGAGACAGACTAACCCATTGCACCAATCTAGACCAGGGTTTGCCTGTTTGGGGAGCAGCTTTGCTGGCAAGGATCTGTGAGGCCTCGTGGTCACAAGCTGAATGTGTGACAGCAGGGAGTCCTGCTGTCCAAAACACGCCAATAGCACCATCCTGGGTTGTATTTATGGAAGCATAGCAAGTGAAATGATGGAAGCATCTGTCCCCATTTTACTTAGCACTCATTAGCACCACACCTAGATACTGCATCTACTTTTGGGTCTCAGTAAAAGGAAGGCATTGAGGACCTTGAGCAAGTTCAGCGAAGGGGTACCAAGATGGTCGGGGTTGCAGCACTTCCCCAGTGAGAAGAAGCCAAGGCGTCTGGACTTGTTCAGCCTCAATAAGAGGTGGCTCCAGGGCACCAAAGAGGTGATCAAGAAGATGGAATCAGCCTCTTTACCAAGATTAATGGTAAGCTAATGTACATAAGCTGAAACAAGAGATTGAGACTGGATATTCAGAAAAATATTTATTCTGAGGGTGATTAAACATTCCAACAGATTGCTCGGAGAAGTTGTGGGGTCTCTGTTCTTCAGTGTTTTTTAAATCCAGCTGTGCAATGTCTTGAGCAAACTGTTCTAAAGCAACATTGCTCTCCTTTGAGCAGGAGTTTGGACTAGAGACCTCTCAAGGTCCCTTCCAGCCTGAATAGGTCTGTGAGACTGTGAGATATGTGGAGCCTGGTTAACTCCTAGGCACATGTTGTTGTTCCCCTCAGTGTTACCTACCTTTGCTCAAGAGGCTTGCTGTATGCAAGAGATCGGTGGTACTGCTCATGCCAGTTTGCTAACGATCTGCTGAGAAGGAAAAACTGCGACCATCACGCTCATCTAAAAAGCAGACAGATACTCTTCATTGAAGAAATAGCTATATAAAGGAACTCAATTCAGTGACATTTATACCATACATTGACTTTTGAATGTGTATTCCTCATCTGGCCGTGAAGGATTTTCGCCATCTGAAGCAAAGAACCATACTCTGCTCCAAGGCATATATAAATCCCTTTAGCTTCAGTGGGAATAGCATGCACATAGCTGAGGGCATGGTTTGGCCCATGGTCAATAGCCTTCTAAAAGAGTTTTTTCCTACTTTTATTTTTTCTTGCAATATTCATCTTTTTCCTTTCCAACAGTTCTGATGTCATTCCTGTTGCTGAAGTTATAGAGCTCAATTTAGTGGGAACGTCTTTGAAGTTTAATTAGATTTCTTGAGAAAGACCATGGGTAATCTGAAATACAAATTCACAAGATTGCTTCAGGCCAAAAGTGTCATGCAACAGTATTAGACCAAATATTATGCAATTGTTCTGTAATTCATGCTCTCTTCCCACTCATGAGTTGGGTTTGAAAAGCTTGTGGAATATATATGACATATCAGAGAAGTGCCAAAGGTTCCTCATATAGTCGCTTCTCATATTTCCTAAGGAAAATGTTCCTTCTCACAATCTTCCCTTTCCCACATTAAGCTGAACTTTATCCATTACACCAGGGTAACATCATCCATGTCCACATAATTGCAAGGAAAGCTTCACATGTACACAAGATCTGTTCTGACTGCAGCATCCAAGGTCAGGCACATACTGCACACATAGAGCTAGTGAGATGAGATATTATAAAACAGACACAGCTGCCATCTATGCCCTTTTTCTAGAAGTGCAGAAGTTATTATGCAGAATTATTCACATATGACTATAAAAATGTGAAAATTGAATCTCAGAGCTGTTGAACTAGTCCTGGCCTTGTCCATCTGCTATAGTGTCTACGGTGGGTATGAAATCCACTCTGATTTGGTTTTGGGGGCAGATGCAGAGAGCCAGGAGAGGAGGACATGAGATTACACACGTATACTCCTGTGCTTTATTCAGGTGGTCCTTCACAAGCACACTGGCAAGTGCTGGGCAGTGGGGAGAGATGCTGTATCCCACTGTCTGGCATCTCAGCACTTCCCTCATGCCCAACAGGCAAGCGCATCTGCTTTGCAGCACAAAAGTGAATGCAGCATGGGCTACAATAGAACAGCATCTTATTCACAACTGCAACATTTTTAGCACAGAAGATCCTGAAGAGTGTTTACAAACTCAAAGTTTAAATTTACACTTAGTAACTTCTACTGTGCAACCATTTTTGTCTTCAGTGGAACAGTGACAGCAAAGCTGGTGTCAGCTTGTCCAGGCGTGACTGTCTCTATGGGCTGACCTGAAACACCACAGTCAACAAATGCAGCCTAAAACTGCTGCACATAAGAAATGATGTTACAGAGACATCCTGGCTGAATTGGTGCAAGAAGTTAATGAGATTGTAATGCTACAAGATGAAATACTGGTGACATTTTTAGATTTAACAGTCTGGCAAATGACCAGAGAGCAAGGTACATCAGTGTTAGTAGCGAGTGCTTGGACCATGTGTCTTCTGCACCGTCTCCCTTGTTCTATCAGGAACAGGGACCCTTGTTAAGATATTAGGAGGCTGATGTTAATTTCCCTGTGTCTTGAACGGACGTAGGTCATTAATAACATGCACTGAACAGACTGGGAAAATACAGTTGAGTTTTCCATGTAAAAACCTTTGCTAAATATAATAGAAACCATAAAATGTGTAGGCATGTTGGTTAAGGTCACATAGCATTGTGTTTTTTTTCTTTTTGTTTGTTTTTCTTCCCCTGGGCATCAATAATATTGCCTAAATTATCGGGATGCAGCAGTAACATTCTTTTTATTAAACTGCGATAGTAAAGAAAAAGCTCTTCTCATAAATTTTTGAGTTGAAAACAGCTGCAGGGATGGCTACAGCTGAGGGAGAGACTTAAGCCCATAAATACTGGCTGATAGATTACGAAAAAATAGACTTTGGCAGGGGAAAGTGTAAGAAAGATTAATCCACTGTCACATATTTCATTTCATTTCAGAATCAAATTGCAGGTTTAGCTATTTTGAATATTCAACAGAGGAATATAAAAGGGAGATTCTATAAACAAAGCAAAATGTAATGCCACTCACAATAACTTTAAGAAAGCTCTCTAGTACTACAGAAGTGAAGGTAGATTGATTTCATAAGGGAAAAAAGGAGGAAAAGACATTAGATATATGTATATTTTTATTAATGGTTTTCTTTTCCTGTCAAAAAATGGACTGATTGACAGTCCAAAGTGAAACTGCAGTAATTTTATTTCAAAGGGTAAAAAAAAGAATATATATTCCTCAATCTGGTGGTAATTTCCCATTTTATGTAACAAAAATGTCAAGAATGAAGCTAAGGAAAAGTGGCATTGAGTTTAACTTAGCTTTCATATCTGTGATTCCTCTGGTGATTTAAGATTGCTTTTTAAGTCTTTTAACAAATAAGGAAGAAGGTAAGATTCCTAGATTATGACACAAACTGAACATTTTCTAAAAATATGCATTTTTAACTTGATTTGTAAAGCATGTCTTTCTGTACTCAAAATATTCTTTGTAATAAATTCTAAATCAATACATATTCATTTAATGTTCTTCAAAATTCATGACATAATACTGTATATACCTGTAGGAATTGGAACTAATAAAAACAGAGTTGCAATTAGCTTTGCAGTGTGTAAAGATAAAGTAAACCAGACCTGCTCTCAGTTACTTTGTGGGTTGTATAGAAACACATTAACTTACTCTCTTAAATTTCTCCCACCTTTTTAAGCATGAGCACAACACCTACATCTGACAAAGTCTGGCTTCTTTGCAGGTACTCCTGATAATGGGTCAATGTACAATTCCTTGGGCAGACATTCCAATGGCACACAACTTTGTCACCAAGTCATGGTGATGACCAACCACATGGTTGCAGTCCATGATACTTCCTTTCTTTAATGAGTATGGGAAAGTTTAAGATCCCGGAAGGTAAGATCCTACATGGAGGTGGGATCTTATTACCTTAACCCCACTTTGAACAGACTTACAAGTATACACGGAATTATTTGGACCTACTGAATCCATAGGCAAAATCACCATTTTTTGGATATCTCTGAAATAAAAGCTTTGCGGACGAAAAGCTTCCATTCTGTACATTCAGTGCTTATTTCTTATAAAAAATGTTAAGTAATTGTCAAGGGGACAGAGCACATAGAACTTTACTGATATCACAGCCCACGAACAGCAAGATATCTCTTTGTGTGAAATAAAACTTATATTTGGTTACAACCACCATTTTACAGTGCATAGCTTTGAGACCTGATTCATTATGGCAGAGCTCCAGTTTTATAAATGGCATTTAGAGTAACATTAGAATGATGCTTGGATGATTTTGTCTTTTTAACGTTTTAATAGTTTGTTGTTCCTTAACTGTCAGAGCTATGTGTTGAAAAACTAATTTATGTGTTGAAAAAGTAACAGTTGAATGAAACTTCCACAGCCATGAGTCCACTAAAAGAAGAGGCCCACAGGTCTCCTACCGCTCCCTAAGGAAAGGAGTGTGACTGTGGACTGAGAACTGAATATGTTATAAAACAGAAGTATTGGGCAATATATTTGGGATAGTTAATATTTTTCATGGTGTGTTAATCTGTCATGTGAAGGCTTGAACACGTTTAGCTTTCTGGGATATAAATATGGCATCCATAGAAGGTTCATGAGTACTGGCAAGTTCGTGTCTCTGAGTGTCACAGGTTTTGCTCCGAAGCCGTGTTCTCCAGGTCACTCAAATGGAACATGACCACCTAAAACAAGGCCCGCAGGCCCACCCAGCCCAAAGCCCCACAGCTGGACCTCACTGGCCTGTCGTGCTTTCCTCCCCACATTTTCTAACAGATGATTTACAAAACAAGAAAAGGATGAGAGCAGTACAAGAGAGCCGTGGGGCTGGAGCCAGCAGCGGCCAGTTCCGGAGGAACCCCATGGGGAAATCCCAGCCCCAGTTCATGATTTGAGCCCTGCAACCAGGGCCTTATTCTCAGAGGCCCCCTGCTCAGTGCAGCAGTGCCCTAACAAGTCAGCAGCTGCACTCTCTGTTAGTGTAACACACTCCTTTTTGCCCCTTCTTTTCTTCATTTTAAACAGACTGAAGAAAAAATTTAGGATCCCTAACTTGTATGCCTTCTATAGAAGAGCTGATTTGTGTGCTACAGTCTGGTGGTGTGCCAGGACTTCTCCTTACAGAAAAGTGAGTTCTTCCTCTATGATCAGGCTTTGGGTTTGTGTAGGAGTGTTTGGTAATATTAAGTACATGCTTTTTTCAGTTTCATCCTGTGGTTTTAGGTCTCAGGAGTACTACGCCTTTCCCCCTTCAAGGGGATCCCTCCTCCACAGAGGAACTGGTCAGCTATTCATACAAATACTGTTTATTCTTCTGGTTTTGAATTATGCCTATTGAAGAATTTGCTCTGCTGCGAGAGAGGCATCCCTGGGATTTGGAACTGGCCACGTGCCATGGTTTCCACATGCAAACCCTTGGAGCTACTCTCAGCCTTTCCATTGCGGCTTTGTACTTTGACAGCCTTCAAGGGTAACATTACTTATTTATTTTCTCTTTTTTTGATGTGTGTCTGAAACTAGGTATCTGATTGTGCCTTTCAGACTTTAAAACAAGTTTAAAAAGCATGAGTCATGGATATGATGAAATCTGGTTTTTCTCCATCTACCAGAAGTCTCCCCATCTTTCCCTGATAACCCAGCACACCCCTTCATGTCCCTGTTTATTTGGTTGGCAGACAAGGGGTCAAAGCAATACATATGCCCATTGGCAGGCTGGTGAGCCAACAGGACAGCAACAACCAACCTTTGGAGAGGGTAGAGGGACACAGTTGTTTCTGTATCTTGTGTCCCCGGGTACCATTTTATCCAAACACCAAACTGGGAGAAATTTCTACACTTAAGAACTATAGGCTGCTTTCATCTCTCAGAAGTTATGAATGGCAAGTGGCCAATTAAAATTAAGTGATTGTGCAAATCTCTCTTTCTCCTGCTTTTATTTTTTATCTTTATTTTTTAGGAAACCACAAGAGTTAAATCAGCAGTTCTTAAGCTTTTTTTCTGTGGTTTTGTGGGCAAACAACAGTGCCCACCCACTTTGCATTTCTCACTGTGTTTATATCTCCTCATGAGAAACCAGCCAAAATCTCTACTGAAGATGGAGTCAGGAAGGAGAGGTCCCATAAGAGCAATAGGATGCTAGTAAAGTCTATCAGAAGGACGCTCCTACTCTTGCTATGTAATATTATTGTACTTCTAAGGTTGAATATCAGTCCTACATGATGGTTTTTTTCTTGAAGTACTACTTGGATAAATCGGAAGATATCCCACAGGAGGTAAATTCGTATGTCATAGCCTTCCATGTTATGAATTATTTATATCTTCCCACTTTTCCATAGGGGAGGAAAAGAGGTGTGGATCCAAAGAACATTAGCAAGAAAAAACATCAAATAATTTCAGTGCGCTTGACACCATGAAACAGGCCTTGAAGTAGAATAAGCAATGAGGTTCCAAAAAAATCAATGGGGAAATTAGCGACACTTCCAGGATTTCAGCGTTTAGGCCTATTAATTGAAATTTATTTTTAAAAAAATAAGTTATCAATTAGGAAACCTAATTTCATTTGACAGACCTTTATACTTTACATTTTCAGCCATTTTACAATTTTTTTCTGTTATTCACAAATTTGAAGATAGTGGAGCTACACAAACAGCACACAAAGCAAAGTTCAGTATCGTGACAGTTCATATAGTTGTTTTGGTTGGTTGATGTATTGAAGTAGTGGTATTAACAGAACATCGTACATTGCACAGTAACAACCTGTACTTCCTACTTGGACTATGATGGTTTTCCAGTTTGGTTTAATACAGTGTAAGTAACTCCCTTGTATCTGGGTTGATTTGTTTATTCAATTAAATCTGAAGAAAAAAACAACCCAGTTTTGCAATAGTTAAATAGAGCAATTGTGCCATCCAGTGGCTAGCTACGTTAACTCATGTCTTCTTCTTCCATATGATCATTTGGTGTTTCTTCTTTCTTACTCAGAATAATACATAATTCTTGCAATGTACAATGTTCATTCCATTGCTGCATCCCGTTTATATATGTCATACAATTCTTAATTCTATTCAACTTTTTTTTCCTAAACTACTCAAACTGATGGCCCAAAAGAGGCATAAGATGTGTCATATATCCTTCTGGATCAGTTAGAGATAAGCTACAGGTTCTTACACACCCTATTATCAAATGTTATGAACCAGTGGCAACAATGAATAAAGAGAAACATAGGGCTTGACTCACCACGGAGCACAGCAGAATCTTTAATGAAAAGTTCCCAATAAAACTTTTTGTAATAACAGCTGCGACTGAGTTTATAAATTGGTTCATGAAACATCTCTGTGACTGTTTGAAAGAAAGAGTCAGAGGGAGCAGACAGTATGACAAAATAATCCAATGGTATTAGATTCTTCAATGTCACACCCATTTCTTGAGTATAATTCTAAAGAAATTCTCTGGAGCATGATGTGTGATCTGGGCCTTGTTGCTTGAGTCTGTACTGAGTAGAGTGGGAAATGTGGTCACAAGTCACAACTAGAAAATATGTCCTCATTTCCAAACAAAATTCTACTGTGATCACTTCTGAGGAAGAAGAACCTTCCTGATTGCTTCATTTTGTTGGTGATCCACAGGCCTGTTTTGGGGAAAGTTTCATTGCGCAAATTGACTTACAGCATCCATGTGAAGCCAGCACTTTGGACAAATGCAACACTTGGGTGTGGAGGACCAGGCATAAGCACGTAGGCCTATTTTGTCTCAAATATTCTGACTGTTGTGACAGGAAAGTTGTGATCAGAAGAGAGGGTCTCACAGAGGTGGGGCAGCACTGTGCCAACTTCTTTTTGCACCTTGAATTTCACTCCTACCCTCCCTTGAGTCCCTTCCTGGAGGGCTTAGAAGGGCTGACTGCACATGTTGCAAACAATGTGGCTGAGTCTGCATGATCAAATGGGACAAAAAATCTGTTTTATATAAAAGGCTTGCAGCAGGAAAATTATAAAAGGAAGTGCATCAATCCCACTCACAGTTTCTCTTCTTCCTCTTTTTCTCTTAGTCTCTCTACCCAAGATCCAGACCATCCCTATAGCAGGACCAACGCTAAGGATCTAAGAACTGGTGATCTTCTTGCTTCTCTTTCTCTTTTCCACCTTTATTTCTCTCCTCTCTTGCTTTGTCTTGTCAAAGTGCAGTTATCATATTCTACCCTGTCCTTTGTACTCGAGTTTGTTGCAGGAGTTGAAATGTGTTGTAAAAGTTGATGCAAAACACTTTTGAGACTAAAGAGTGGGCTAGTTGCCAGAGCTAAGACAATTATATCATAAAACTGAAGAGAGTTCCCTGAGAAGTGGACTGGTGCCTCTGTTCAGCCTAATGGGAATTTATAACAAACATTGTTCTCCCTACCAAGTTGGTTGTGACAGTGGGAAAGAAAAAAATAAGCAGCTGCTCAGTGGAGGCAAAATGCAAGGGAAGAGTCTTAAACATGTATGGTGCTATAGATAGTGTTACATTGAAGAGAAACAGATTCTGATGGACTGTTCTGGCTCCTTTTCCTACTCAAGGGGTTTGTCATTGCCTTCAAACACTAACCTCGTGCCAAGGAGTTGCACATCCCAGAGGCTGTCCAGGAGAAAAAGTGATTACTAAAATAGAGTGGGGGCCTCATGCGGTGGGTACGGTTCATGAAGGGACATCTCCCAGTCCCAGTAAACAGTGACAGCTTGCTTCTTTTACAAGAGCCCTGTGTTCTCTTGACCACGGCAACATACTCTTTTAGCAGATAGACTGTCCATTTATTTTCTCTTGGGTTTAATTGCAGGTTTTCAGCTCTTAGGCTCTTCATGTGGTCCAGCTGTGAAGTCCTTCCAGGAGCAGCATAAACACACGTTGCTGTCCCATGCAAAGCACTCTGTCAGGTACAGCAGCCAAACCATCTCCCATTCTGGCATGTCCTCCCCATTGTCCTTCTCTTATATTGGCAACCCAGGTGTGACTCGATATACCTCAGTGTTATCTCTCAAGTGCTAAGCAATTCCCAGCATATTTTCTTGGACGCAAGAAGCAATTCCCCTATGCAAGGACTTCCAAGGCAATCTCTCTGCAATGCTGCCCTGCCTCTCAGGGACATGAATCAGCACACATCAGGGCCACATGCACTTCACCATGCTGAGATATGAGAGAAGAGGTAACACGGTACAATCCTTTTGCTACAGAGACACAGGAAGGTTCTCCCACAAGGAAAACCTTTGATCTAAGCAAAATTGTATCTTGACCTGAAGTTTAGAAGGTGGCTAAAGATTTAGAGAGTGTCTTTAGAGAGGGCCAGTCCAAGATGGATTTAAAACAACTGGCAAGAATCCAGCATTTTTGAGGCTTCTTAAAAACGAGGAAGCAAAATCACTGGTCAGTTTTGAAAATGTTTCTTGAGATGCTTTGTTCCTGATGCATACAAGCTCACATTTACAAAACAGTGTTCACACTGTGCCCCCACACCTGGAAAGTAGATTCATACTATTACTTTTATTTATGATATGACCAGCTCTTCATAATGAGATTAATAATAATATTATTATATAATAACCTATATTAAATATAATGTAATATATGAAAATATAGAGAGACTGTAATACATATACTACATAACAAATAACATATATTAAATATTATAATAAATATAATGCGTAGATTATTTGTTATGCTATATTTACACATTCCATTTTATTATAATATTTCTTATATATACAGATCCATTCTCAGAAAACAGATGAATAGCAGCTAAATGCAGATGTTCTCTGCTAGTTGTTTGTTGGTTTTGTGTTTTCTAAATTGTTATAAAAAGCTAATGTTTAAAAAATGAAGCAAACAAACAGACAAGAAAAACACAAAGCCCAGCATCAAGATTTCAGGAGGGATGAAGAACCAAGAGCTTCTCAACACAAATTTTTCTCAGCTTCTCAGCTGCAAAACTCTAAAGAAACTAAATGACAATTTTGAATGTTTGTATTGGAGAAAAAAAAAAAAATCCTCTTCAAGCGCAAGATCCAGCCTTCCAAGTCAGATTAAGAATTCACTGCTCTGGAGCCCTTTGAAGAAGGAAAGTGTTGACAGTTGTCACAAATTCACTCCCACTGAGTGTGTGTTTGCTGGGCAGACCTCTTTCACCCTTCCTGCATGAATCCCACTTATCAAATCCAGCTGAAGCTGGGACTGGGTGTGGATACAGAATTGGGGATAAGATTAGAATTGTTGTGATGATCATGGTTCAGATCAAAGGAGAAAAAAGAGTTTTAGCTGTCTTGAAAAAAACATTAATGAATTTCTAGTGAATAATTTTCACAGGACAGAGGACCTAAGATAGTGTGTAAACAAAAATCCTCATATTTAGCACGAGGAGAAAAAACAATATCAGTGTTTTAGCATGTCTGTGTAGTTAATAATAAGCCAAATGAAGGGCTGTTATGATAGGGATATTTTTCCATTCTCACCATTTTGCTAGAAGTGTTGGCTTTTTGAATCAAATCTCAGTAGCAAGGAGATAAGACTTATCTTATTAGCCCTCTGACTCCTAACCCTGCCCTGTTAAAGCAAAGTTAGGTAGGCTGCACCTGCAAACAAGGTGGCATTCACTGGGCTGAGCTTTCATTCCACTGGAGTATATGCAGCTTGAGGTATCTCACTGCATTCAGACTCCTGTGTGATTGATTTTCATGGTTCCATAGTTAAGTCACTCCACTCCTCAGCCAGGCGTGGCTGTTATATCCTGTAATAGAACAGCCATAGATGGGACAAATATACTGTCCTAGAAAGGATGAGCCTGCCCATCTCATCACTAGTTTTGTGCATTAACACAGCAGACTCTCAAACTAACAGAGATTAGCTTTAACTGTGGGACCCTCTCTTATGATCATAACTTTCCCTTCACAACAGTCAGAATATCGGAGACAAGACATGCCTACATGCTTATCAGACAGTAGCATTAACTGTGACAGCAGTTCATGCTGTAGGGCCAACAGCTCCCTGAGAACAAGTGACATAGGTAGCACTGTGTTGAGCCAGTTTCTTTTTCCACCTTGAGACTCACTCCTATGCTCCCCTGATTCCCTTCCTGGAGGGCTCAGAAGGGCTGACTGCATATATGCTTGGCTGCCTATGTCACTTGTTCTCATGGAGCTCTTGGCCCTACAGGCATGAACTCCTGACACAGTTAAAGCTAATTTCTGATAGTTTTGATATGCCTGGGCCACCTTCCAAAGTCTGCTACATTAATGCACAAAAACAATGATGAGGCAGGCAGGCTCACCTGTGTGAGGACAGTATATTTGTCTCATCTATGGCTTATCTATTACAGGATATAACAGTGACACTTGACCTCTTCTGAGGACACTTTACTGGCAGTGTGAAATGGTCATTTCCACTTATCATGAAAAGCAATGGCCATGTTATCGAGTTTGTAAGGAAACTTTGTCAAAGGCAATCATCAGAGATGATTCTCTGTCTCCTTTCAGCTATGGATTCTTCTGCAACAGTAGTATTTATGAGCTACTCTGATACAAATAATCCTCAATAATTAATTTCTCTCACAGCAGTCACTACCCAGGGGAAGATGCCAAACCTCTTTTTGTTCTGTCTCATCAGTCACAAGTAATGAGTACGTGTGCAAATTGCAACTCTGATTCCTAAAACTTCAGGCAGGGAGGCAGCATCGGAAATAAACTACCAGAACTCAGCAACAAGTTAACTTTTGGCTGTGCTGTTTCATGCTCATATCCAGATCTACAGCTACTTGGTAATCTGTGCTCACTCATCTTTTCTCACCATGTACAGTTAAGGTAAACAGACTTTTTCCCTATTTGTAGTACTGTCCTTTTATGTCCAAGATTCATTCTTACTTTTAGAAAAATTAAGGTTTTACTTTAAATCTCTTCAATGATATGTTGGATCAAAGATCAGAACCCAGTCGGCAGTTACTGCCTGCTTTCAGTACTGATACCATGTCTTGGAGATACAACAGTTCTCCAAATTCTTTCTAGTATTCCTGTTCTTTCAGAAATATTTCTTTTGCTGTGATTCCTGATTCATATCATATCATATCATATCATATCATATCATATCATATCATATCATATCATATCATATCATATCATATATCATATCAATCATAATATATATACTGTGAAGAGACGCAGACTGATTTCAGGACAGTCCTAGCTTGTAAGAGGTTTCCTGCCCTTAATCTTTCACGAAGCTGGTTCCAAAGCTTCACATTCACTGGTTGCCTTCTTGCATACCTGCAGCATCACTAAAATTTTTGGAGAGTAATCAGAATGATTAAGCAGACAAGATGAGGACTATTAAAACATTGGTTGTGTTGAAAAGTACAAGCTTTAGCCTACCACAACTGATGTTGGCCTTCTTATGGCAAGGGAAGGAGATTATAAAGTGGTTTCCTCAAAATCTGTTCCTGGCAGTTTCTGGTGTGGAAGTGTTGGTTCAAGGTTTGGTTTTTATACATATTTAATCATGATGGGTCATAAATGTACATTGTGCGGTTACAGGTAGAGCTACTAACAGGGTACATTATTATAATTGGTTAAAAAGACATAAAATCTTGTTGAAAGAGATGATCCTCAGTCAATGTTAATAACAACAGCACATGGTGTAAATTACAATAGAAGTACCACCAAAGACTAAAGCTGCTTTCATGGCTTCTAAAAAAGTTTCTCCTGTTGAAAGCACTCAGTCTTCATTTCTGTCCAATTTTGGATGATTTGATGAAAAGCTATTGGCTTTGATGGCTTTGACTTTTGTTTTTAGGGAGTTTGATATAGTTTTTCCTGGTTCTGGATTATTTTCCTGGACAGGATTAATTTTTTGCCATAGCCAGAAGGAGCATGGCCAGGGCCCAGATGTTATTCTATAGCACCTCATGTCCTTGCTGGGAGTGGGGAAAGGGCCCCCTTTGGGTCAGGTAGCATTGTGCACTCATGTATTGTGTGGGGTCGCATGTGGAGAGCGCTCGCATGTGGCTTGTTCACCTCCTGTGCTCCCTGGTGTCTGCACGGTCACTGGTACTGTTTGTTTTCTTTCATTGTTGTTTCCAGGAAATTGTTCCTATCTCAACCAGCAATCTTCACTTTTTATGCCTCCAATTCTTCTCTCTGTCCCACTGCAGGGGAGAGGGAGGGGAGACAGGGGATTGAGCAAGCAGGACATAATTCGGCGTGTTTTGGTGGGAACACTAAATTGGGGAATACCATTCCTAAGCCACAACAGCTGTATTTGGAATGGGTAAAGCCTCTGTGATATGGTGGACAATGCTGAAATATGAATATTGGGAGGCTTGACAGATTGATTATGTCACACTCACACAAATCTGTCAAGGCAAGAGCTGCAAGCTTACAATGGTAGAAGCAACAACCGGATGGCTGGAGATGCATCCTGTGCCTCATGCCACTGCCCGGAATACCATCCTAAGCTTTGGAAAGCAAGTCCTGCGGCAACATGGCACCCCTGAAAGAGCTGAGTCAGACAACAGGACTCATTGCAAAAATAGCCTCCTATAGACACCTGGGCCAGAGAGCATGTCATTGAGGGTGTGTATCATATTCTCTACCATGCAGCAGCCCCTGGGAAAATGGAACAGCGTAATGGACTGTTAAAAGCAGTGAGTGGTGCACCTTCAGACACTGGGATCTACATTTAGTGAGAGCCACCTGGTCTCCACTGATTGAGCTGGCCCTGCCCAATGAAAGCCCTCACATACCGCAGAAGGGAATAAAATCCATATAGGACATATGAGGAATGTGTTAGGGAAGACTGTTTGGATTAGCCCTGCCTCAAACAAAGGCAAATGCGTCTGTGGGATTGCTTTTGTTCAAGGACCTGGATGCATTTGGTGGGTAACACAGAAGGATGGGGACGTGCGATGTCTGCCTCAAAGGGATTTGATTTTTTGGGTGAAAAAAGTTCGTAATGTTGAATTGTATGATATTGGTTGCTGGATAACACTGCCACTGTATGCCCTAACTATCATGGACATTGAGTATGGACTGCTCCAGAAATACCACCCATGAGCTTCTTATGCAGCTTGCAAGATCCTGACAGCACACCAGCACTCCTGCCCTGGAGGCCAGCTAGGATGAGTAGAACCCACAGTTAGGACTAAATGAACTCAATCAGTGTCTTGGAGGGACAGCCATTGACTAGGGAAATTATGCCCATGCTTGTGTATATATATTTATGTATATATACATATATACGGAAGGTGTAGGATCTGGGCAAGATATAAATAGTATAGAATAAGGGACAGTGATGTGAGTGAGCAGCACCTGGTTTGGAGTGGCATGGCGGGAACACTAAATTGGGGAATACCATTCCTAAACCAGAACACCATTTTGGTGAAAAAGGTTTATGGAAACATCTTTGTCCTGTTTGGGGGTGACTCACCACAAGGTCCCCACACTCAAATGAGCAAGGTGAGGGCAGAGCTCATATGGTCATCCAGGAAGAGCCCAGCTGTGGGCCAGATGTGTGCCAGCACATGCAGCTGTGTGCGCTGGATTGCCAGCGGGAAGGAGAGACCCTGCACCCCACGAACTGTGTCACACCACATACAGAACGCCAAGGCTGTGTCCGGGCAGTGGCAGGGCAGTTTGAAAACTAGGCCTTTAAGTGCAGGTGTGCTTTCAGACACCAGAATGCTTTAGTTTGGATTAGTACAAAACACTGAGTACAATACAATGTGAAGATGAAGGGCAAAATGATGATGAAGTTTTTCTGAGATGAGCTCTACAGAATAGAAAAAGGAACAGGGCACAAAGGAGCAAAGTTAATACAAATTTTAGCTCACCTCACTGTAGGAATTCCTAAGTGAATTAATTTTTACCAAGAATCAAGTGAACTAAGATAAATGTTTTGAATAAAGGTTTGAATACAGTTTTGAAAAAATATTTTGAAAAAGATAAATTATTGAAAGGCAAACATAGCCATCACACAGCTACACAGTCTTCTCTCTTGCAATTCCTTTACAAATCACTGGGAGCTCCTCTGCCCAGATAGATATTTCATCCCGATGTTGTAAATTCTAATTGGTCTCAGTAACTTTGCCAGACCTGACCATCACATCAGCAGTGGGATGGCAGAGCAAAGCTTGAGGACAGACTAGCATTACTCATTAGCCATGTCAGGGCTCAGTTTTCCTATGGTCTCTTGGATCTGCTGTCATGTCACTAGAAGAAATGCATGTGCAGAAATAGGCTGAATAAAACTTTGCTCCCTGCAAATTTTCACTGTACAAGTTCTGAGGGAGTTTCAAATTCAAAACCCCCTTTGTAAAATAAAATAGGCACAGAACCCCTGCCAGATTTTTCTGAGATAAAATCAGACTTAGGAACTTCTGGTGACTTAATTGGTTATTCATTTACTTTTTTATTATCTTTTAACAGTTCATGTTAATTTCTTTCTAAAAACTAGAACAAAGGTTTTTGCTGAGTGTTTGTTGGCAGGATCTGGGAACCAGCAGCACCAGACTGAATGCTGCTCCTTTCAGTTTTCTTTCGCTGGCAACAATGAAATTGTGCTACTAAATTTTCTTCTATTTAAGTGGCACAAAGCGGCTCTGACCAACATGCAGAGTTTTCATATCAGATGCAATATGTGGAGCTGTATAAAATAAATCTGTTAACACAGGGTAGGAAAAGAAAGTCATTAATTTTAGGGAGAGAAAATAAGGAAATTAGGGCAAGATAGCATGCAGTTGTGAGAGGCAAGGCCCAAGAACAAGAACTTGTCTAAGGTCAGCTGTGGGGACATGGCTTTGCTGGTAGTGAGTAGATATGTTCCTGCCTGCCTCAGGGTGGATTAAATGCTGAGAGCAAGCAGATATATAGCTTATTCTCACATCATTTCTGCTTCTTATTGCAGCTATTTCCACAGCTGATTGTAGTTTGCTTTGTAGCAGGACTGGAAGACCTGCTCTGCAAGAAGCTCTCCTTCCCTGATGTCACAGAATTTATGAGCACTACAGAAAAATCCAGGCATTCATATCAGAGAGTAATCTGCTGTGCCTGTACAAAATGCACTTGAAGGTGCCAGTGGCAATGCTGAAAACGTGTCTGCTGCCCAGTGTAAGGTGACATTTTCAAATGGACAGCACCCAGAAGCCATCAGTCAATGGAAAAAAACCCCCAAACTCAACAATCTGTTTTCATTAACAGGTCTTCTTACTCACCAAGTGCCTTGTTCAGCAGTGAATTGACTCCCAGCCTTGCTCTCCACAATAAGTGAACAGGTTTTTATAAGCTATTATAGACTGAATGCCATCCTCCTTTCCATTTAAACATCTTTGATCAGAAGTAGGCGTAAGATTTGCTAAAACCCTACAAACTCCTTTGGCCAGCAAGAAGCTGCATTTTTCCACGTAAGAGAAGGATTATTTTCAACTTGGAAACCCACCCTCAGTTGTGGGAGCTGCCCCAGTCACCCCTTCCAGTAAGGGGAGCATGTGAACTGCTCCTCTCCAGAACTGGTATCTCCAGCTGTGCCCTACCAGCGCTGGAAGGCAGAGTCCTACAGGCTATCCTTTGCTTCCAGCTTCTGCATTTGTATTTTTAATGTTTAATCAGCAGATGAAGAGTCCAGAGAAATGATGGGGCTCCAAGACCTCAGTGTTCCACGGCAAGAGTCCAAACCTCAGAGAGACAGCACAAGGTTTGGTCCTCTCACTATTCAGCTGCACAATTTGCTTTCTAACCAGCTTCATCAAAGAGAACAAATCCTGTCATGGTTTGGAGGCGCTGGAAGACTTTGGCAGGCTTCCGATACAGGCCACAGATATTTATTCAAGACAGAAGTATAAATCATCAGGATGAGTGATAAATTTAATTTGATTTTGTAATCCCATTCATATTTTCAGTTCATGGTTTCTGTGTATTGCAATGGGCTTATTCACACAATGCTGGAAATTCTGATTGAAAATGTGTTTGTTTTCTATACTTTCCCCCGTACTTAGACAATTTTCCCCTCTTAGAGCTTCCACTTTTTTTCCCATGTTACTCATGCAGCAAAAGCTAGGCTATTCCTGCATATACGCTGTGCACTTTTTCAGTTAATTACTTTATCAATTTTAACAGCGCAGAATTCAATCAATGTGAAAAACCAGGTACTTCTGGGTTTTACATGATACTTCATCTGCCCATCTGGAGTTCTTAACTCTACATGGAAAGATAAGGCTTCAGTTATGACAAACCTTCCTTCTAGTCTTTCACTTCTGGGGACCCATTGGAGGCCTTCCAGTTGGTTTTAGATTAACTACTTTGACCAAATGATAGATAGCTTCTTTCTTTAAATATTTTCATACTGTAATGCCTAATTATAAGCAGCCTGTACCTTTTTTTCCTCATTAATTGCTGATCAGATCAGATAGCATGGAGTAAATATTATCTCAAGCTAAACGAGGTATGAAAGCCATCAGACATCAGTTTTGGTTCAGGTTTTTTTCGGTCATTTTAATGGACTTCCAAAAGTGTAACAAAAAATCTATGAAGTGTATGTTTGGAAGGGCTCAAGTTACACAAAAATGAAGTGAAGCATCCCAAGCGTTCATTGCCTGCAATGGGAAATGTACAACCTGACAAAACTACCCATATGAAAAGGAAGCCGCAACAGAGTTGCCACACCGACCGCCGGCCAACACTCTTGAAGCCGTGCAGCTCTTCTCTCTGCACACCAGCAGGGCTTCACTCCTCTTTCCTTCAGATGTAATTCCCACCTCTTCCTGGTACTAGTTTTCTATAGGATTTCTGGATTATGTGTTCTGCCTTTCTAAAAACCGCCAAAAGAAAAATCATTTACAGAAGCGTCAGTCCAAATATGACAAAGTACTTATGAAATTTTCATGTAGGGTTATTACCTAATATAATGTTTTCCACTGTATTAATAACCTTGGTAATTAATCACATAAAGCACAGTATCCCCTAATACCTCAGCTTCTGTCAGCCGGACCACTCTGCAGGTACAAGGAGGTTCTAGAGTTTTTTCTCCAGTATTGTAGGAAACATTGGGATTTGGATGAAATTCACTCTTCAAAGGACTTTAGAGTTTTGGATCATTTAAATTACGAAGGAAGACATTTTTTGCTTTTCTTAAGAATATTCTATATTTTTCTGTTAAATTCAGTTAATATCCACATAAGGAAAAATCTCTCTGAAATATCATTACTGAATTTTACCATGAGCTGTGGTGAAAGCTGGAAAGCACTGATAAATGGACATCATCAGTTTGCAAACAGAGGCCACACTTTTCCAAAACAATCTTCCTTTAGAGAGTTAACTCTGGTCAGTGATTCAGAAATACTATAAGCATAATTCTACTTACTGTCCCAGCTATGTCCCTCCAATTTGAGATAAGCAAATATGAAAAATAAACTTTGCTAAAAGCAGAGCCAACTTGAGCAAACCTCCAAAAATACTGGATACTGAGTTTGGGATAAACCCAAATACATTCTTTTATGTCATCCTGTTCCTTTATCTAACGTTTGATTAGTGCTTCAGAAGAAAATCAGCATTTCAGTGAAGGTAACAGCAGTTAATAGCTTACTTTCAGGAAAAGCACTATCCGCTTTAACATTTCTTGGCCATTGGTTTTGATTTGTTTGGGGTTGGGTTTTTTCCCATTCCTTGGATATGAATGTTTTTAATTAGTTTCCTGAAAAAGTGCAAGTTCTCTGAATTGGCTATCTTCCCATCACATGACATACCATGGAGTCTGTTTTCCACATTTTTTATCTTCTTTCAGGTATTAAACATACAATAAATACAAAGTTAGAAAGCCTTATGATTTCTGCAGTGCCAGTGAGGTCTCATGTGATTAACCTGCCGAGCAGGGCATGAAATACTGAGAAACAAATGTTCCACAAGACAGGAACTGCACACAGTAAATGAAGCAAACCATGGCTTAATGCTTTGTATGAATGGTTGGTTCTGCTTTGTTTCCCTGAGGGTAAGTGAATATTTTGTTACTTTTGGTTGATATATTGAAACCGATAAATACACTAATGCTTATTATTGCTAACAGCTTATGGACAAAAATTAAGTAAACTATATATGTGTGAAAGAAAAAGGCACAGAGTCGCGTTCTACTTGAAGTCAAATACATGAATTTCAAAAAAGCTGGACTACTCTGTTTCCTTTACATATCAAGATCACCTCTATTAAGGCAGTAAACTGGATCAGGAAGTGATTGAATTTCTAAGTAACACTTATGTTCAGATCTGTCACAGTGCATCCAGTAACTACTGCTAAAAGCTCCAGTTGTCTAAGAATCTTGCTTTGGAGCATAAAGATCCACCTAGAAGAGGATCTTGAAGTGTAAGAAAGTTTCTGACCAGCAGGGAAATATTCACCCAAACTTTCTGTGATGTAAAGTCAACCTTACGTAAAGTCAATTTGCAAACCTGCTCTGTTAAAGCAGGATAACAGTTTTGGGGAGCAGCCTCCTCCACAAAGCAAAACAAATCCTGGAGAAAATTTCACTTCACATTACTCTTTTTTCCTTTGGACAAGGCTTCATGCTGATCCCCTGTGCTTCAGCAGTGTTTGTTTCATAATATTTGTGCAAATTTGCTTTGGTTTTACTTGCATTTCTCCACACAGTGAGCAAACGCATTAAAGAATGGCAGGTACAGTGGAATTGATACATCTCCCTCACAGAAGATATCAGTGGTCTAATCAATCAAAGTCATTAATTTTGGAAATATCTCATTGCGTTTTTTCTGCTTTCCCTTTGCCAGAGTATTTGCTGTGTTCAAAGTTCATGTAACTCTACATTAAAAATTGGTTCTAAAAAGCATTTGTCTGTGAGACCTGTGCAAACTCCTTCACAGCCTTCAGCGGTCTTCCTTTTCTTTATGTTTCCATCATTACATATTCTATAAAATGCAAATATTAGAGGGCTCTTGCATGCCTCTGAAGAAAGATTACAAATACATGTCAAAGAATAAATATATATATATGAAATGGAATAAAGGAGATCTCAGTGGCTCAGAGATGTTTTTAAAATCATCTAATTCTATCTGGTGAAAATAATAAATTTGCCCTTGTTGATATTAAATAGTTTCAGGAAGTGCATGCATTTCAGAAATCCTATGTTTAGAAGCCCTGTCATTTTAAAGTTGTTTTGAAACTAAGATAAACCTTACTGCCTTAGAGGTAAGGTCTTGCCAGCCCTGCCACTGGAAATAACAAGGAAATATGCCATGGGGATAATTTGAGACAGGAATTTTAAAAATGTAAATGTCTTTTGGAAAACTCCAGCTGAAGTCCTACTTTGATAAGAAAAATATTTCAAGTGTTATACAGCAGATGTCAAATTTGGCTGGAAGCTGGTTCAGAGAAGACAGGTCAGAAGGACAAGTGGGAACTGATTTTTTTCTTTTCTAGGCAAACATGAAACAATACCAACTTTCCTGGGCATTGTTTTCCCAGGTGCTGGAGGAAATTACAGAAAATTCATTTTTACTGGGTTTTTCAGGTTCTCATTTCTTAAAGACAGACATGACAGAGTATCTGGTAGATTTGATCTTAAAGAAGTAAGCAATAATCCTTTTCCTCACACACAGTAAATTATACAACAACAACTTAACTCCTGTGGCAGGTCTTTTTATCAGAAATTAATTTACAATCTTCATTACATTTCTGCCCCAAAAAACCCACTCACACACTATCACTAAAGCTGGGAATATTCCATATTGTACAGAAAATTATTTTTTTCATTATGAAATGTGTGGCAACTTTCCAATATCATGTATGACCTTCTTGAAAAAATATGATTTTGGTAAGGAAAAAACCCAATATTTTTCACTGGTAGTTTTAGAGGTTTTGTTTTATTTTTGACACATTACACCAGTTTCCAAAAGTAAAAACTGAAATGTTGATCTCCCAAACTCCCAAAGCATGGCCCCTTTGCCAGTTGCTGGACAAGACTATGTCTTGGGCTCTGATGAGCACAAATTTAGAAAACGGTCTAAAAATTCTTCTTGGAAAGAAAACAACTGGGACAACAGAAAAACTGACACCTGTAAATTTCTCATATCCCTCTGTCACCTTTTGTATCCTTACATGACCTTGTTGTCATGCTACAGACTCGGTTCTGCTCACAAGGCTGTAACTGCACTTTCCCTGGGCTGATTTACCATACACCAAAACCAGCACAATGTGGAGTTTGTTCTGTGAGCTCTCTGCCTGCAGGCGTGCATTAACCTGGTACAATGCAAGCTCTACTGAGCTGTACCCAGCAATGATTGTTTTCTAAATATTGATCTTTTGCACCAGGGCGACTCTCACCTTCTGAACAGCAAAGCAGCTGTGCAGATTGCCCTCTGACAGTGATGTTTGTTTGAATTAACTAGTTAACAGGAGAAACACGTGTCCTACTCATCACAATGTCTTGCTCTGAGTGTTCACTGCAGGATGACGTGCATGGCGGCTTTTCTGTACTGAAAGGTAAGCGGAAATGAGCCTCACTCCCTGTTTCTGTCACCTTGTATGAACATCAGGGCCAGGTTCCTGGTTCATGACCTTTTATCTCTTTGAAAATATTAAACATAAACCACCCTCTGATAAGCAGTGATAGTGCATTTTGTAAAAGAGTTGTAAAACAGATAAGGCAGTTAAGAAACTTGACTTAAATTTTCCCCTCTGACTCAAGGGAATTTCCTGCTCCCTGCGTACAAAGTCAGTCCACAAGGGAGAGAATCACAGTAACCAACCGAAGGTGTGAGGGTACTACAGCTCTTGAACAACTGCAAATCCTAAGCGATAAGAAGTAACAAGAACCGAGTTTTTTATTTTAGCATTTTCTGACACATCCAGCAAATCAGTAGTGCTTCCTGTCTATTTATGGACTGTTTGGTGAATGGAAGCATTTCATCTCTCTCTGATAGTGGTTATATTCAGTTATCTGCTTCCCACTGCATAAATCTCTGGTCTAATTGCTAGGCATTTGCTACCAAAAGTTTTAAGCGTAATTTGATTCTGATAACCATCACAGTAAGTGGAGATCAGATTTAGTAGCAAAGTTCAAACTAGAAATTTGTTGGACCGGTCACCAATTATAGCTCATCTATAACACTCTCAAAAGCCTTGTGGTGGGAGGGACACCATATCCCAGCATTTCAGTTATCTCTTAAAAATTACGTTTTTACCACAGCGTTTATATTTTAATGCCCGGTTTTGTAGCTGGAGCACAGTGCTAGCACTCAGCCTGTCACCATTAAGTTTACTTTACTATGATTAGCTTCACTGATCATTTACTCAAATATGTTTCCCATTTTTTTAAATAAAAAATAAGGGAGATAAAAGGTTTTGCTGTTTCACTAGGAAGTTGAAATCCAGTCAATACTTTAGTATTGTTGCAGAATATACTTAGTCTAAGATGACAGTCATTATAAAACTCAAGATATTAACAATTTAGGGGTGTTAAATAATTACTGCTCCAAGAATAAAATTGCTCCTGCTGTGAGGTGGCAATGTGTGAATCCTAAGCACGACCAGAGACAGAAGGGAAACATCTGGATTTTCCTTTGATGCCCAGGGATTTTTCAGGTTATTCTGCAAGTTCTTACAGAGCCAGGACTGGGACTCTGGCCTTTACTCACTGGCAGCACGCAGAGCAGCAGCAGAGCACTTGTCCTTGGTGACTTTTGGGAGGCATGTGGCAGGGACGAGCAGAGCTGAGCCCAGCCAGGAGTGCCCAGGAGGGCTGGTGAGGCCAGTGGTGGAGGAAAGGAGGAGTTATCTGAGGTCGAGGACAGAAGGCAGAAAGAACAGCCCTGGGAATTAGAGCAGGAGGTATCCTGTTTGCCACAGTGCCTCTCTATAGGGTTGTTTATTACTATGGAGAATGCAACAGAGGGCACGACTTTTATAGTGGGAGGTAAACAGGAATGGCCTCAGCACAACATTTCAAGTTTTTAATTAGATTGCCCTTCACTCTTATCACGTGTTTCAGCAAGGGCCCAGCCAGCGAGCGCTGGCTGAGCAGGCTCATACATGCGCATGACCTTGCATACTGATAATTCACCAATTTCTTTAGCTTTTTCTCACAGTCTTCCCACTGGTCTGTCCTTACTAAGGACTAAGAAACAGCTTCAGCTACTGAGATATTTTTCATCTCTTTTAAATAAATACGTGGGAAAGTAAACAAAAGACAGAAGGGGATGTTTTCATAAAATGCAGTAGTAGCTCTTCCACAGTTTACAGCCTACACAATGCTTTACAAAATATCTGAGCTTTAAACAGAAGGTATGTCCTGCTGCAGCCTTCCAGATTTCCCAAGATTTTGTCACCACCCTGATACAGTTCTGTGCTTCCTTAAGAAAGGTCAACAGTTTCATACACCATAACATTGAGCAAAATCTGAACAAGTATGATTTGTATTAAGAAGTTCTGCAAAATGTGATCCTTGGCCTTAAGATGTCTGCTAACACCACAAATTCTAGCTCCTCTCTAGTGGGAAACTGCCATTCCCAATTAAAAGTATGTATTTCTGAGCTGTAACCCACAAAGCTCATCCTCTCAGAAGAAAATAAAATTTTGTTTCTCATTTGCTGACTGATGTTTAGTACTAGGTACATTTCTGACTTTTCTGTCTGCAGAACCTGGGCAATTCACCCTTTCTTTGTATTCTCACGGCACTTCTGTGCATCAGGAAAGGTGTATTTCATAAATTCCATTCCATAAATAGATAAGTATTTTAAAACTTCAGTAAAATCCTCCTTTTTTTTTTTTTTTCAGTAAATAGGAGGAGAAAATTGTCTGCCCAAGATCACACAAGTTAGAAGAGCTAAAAAGGCAAATAAATAACCACTTTCTGAACTATCTCATTGTCTAACAATTATTTTCTAAAAGATTTAGAGCAAAGTTCTTATTCTTATAAGCCCAGGGGAGTGATATCATTACAGGAATAAGGGATATAACATAAGGAAACTTTTGTGTGGATTTCCAGTTTAATTTCGCACATTAGCTTCCTCGAATCAAGGCTGAATCAAGCACTTCAGCGTTTGATTAGCCTCTCGCTAGAAACAGTGTTTGATTTTTATTTAATTTAATTCAGGAAGTGCACATAAAAGCAGATGGTTGGTAATAAGATAATATTTCTTAATTTCCATGTTCACATATCCTTGGTACCCAAAGTTTAAAATACCTAAGAAATCTACTTTGAACCTTTGTTTTCAGGAAAGCTTTTGGAAAGCAGTAATTTGAAAAGCATAAAAATAATCTAGCCACTTGTAGAATATTATTCTTTTAAAAAACATTGCCTTTTTGTATCTATATAAAAAAATATTTTGCCCACAAAATCATTTTAAATACATTTTGAAAACTTCCCTGAATTCTGCATTTAGTGCAAGGTGTTCTTCTGACTGAAACAAGAGAGTCCTTCTTCAAAAAGTGACAGCCATCAGGAAATAACCTGAACATTATTCAATGTCATAGAAATACTGAGTTTGTCATGATGGCATCATTTTAGAAATACCTAATGAATTCTCACTCCTGCCATTCGCTTGTATAGAATTTTAAATTTGCATCATGCTTTATACTTTCCCTGTGATACTTAGAAATAAAGTGAAGAAAAGCAAGATATACCACTCTCTCTGACTCTCTACTCAACCACTAACTCTTTTTTGGCAGTTACAGTGGTAATATTATGCTATATTGGTGTAGATAAATTTCATTATTTTATTTCTTGTATTAAATCTACCTTAATGGGTAGGATAACTCTTGACTGTAATACTGCAGTCTTTCTTTTTTAATGAGGTTATTTTATTGAAGATGTCAGTAACAACAAATTTTATCCAAAACAGTAACATTTCTGTTTTTTTATAAAAGATACCATCAATGCAGGAGAATTTAATATTTTTTTTTTAAAATGTGGCTTTAGCTAATCTCTTTTCATGACTATGACCATTCTCACAACTAGCCCATGATTTTTCTGCATGTAAATACTCAAACCGCTAAATGCAAGTCCATGATATTTACCAAAGTCACAAGTCTTTTTCAGTGTTGTTGGTTACTTTAAACTCTTACTATTTTCAAAACACACTGGCACGTAAAATGAAAATCATCAGAAGGAAATATCCACAAGCACAGCTTTTTATAATGCAAGATTTAACCAGGTTGGATGTTCTTATTTTCTGAAAGAGCGAGCCTTATGTACTGTCTCTGACAGCAAGAGGCACAGTTACCCTAAGTTCAGCTTAATTTTTTGCTCTCCACGAGAATATCAACTAAGACTACTGTGATTGCTCCACTGTACCATTTGAAGGGGATGGTACAGCAGAATGTATTATGGATTTGGTTTATTTCAGAAAAAAACAGGCTTACTGAAAGTTCTGACCACCCTGGAAGTTCTGACCACTCTGAACGATCATCTTTACAGGCTTTCCCCTGGGGAAAAATGTGCTAACATTTGCAAAAACACAGTGATGTTCGCTTACATTCAAGTGAAACACAGTACCCACCTTCAGACACATCATTTTAGATGTCTACTTGTAGAGATGTCCTACTCCCACTGCTGTAAATGAAGATCTAGTCTATGGACTGGGATATCCAGAGTGCAGAGAACAGTCAGATCACCTTAGAATAGATGTCTGCATTATTGACTAGATTCCTGTTGACTATAATGGGAATTTGGACGCACAGTTCATAGGCAGGCATCAACATGTTGTCACATAAATGTATCTGAGTCTGTCAGCTGAATCCCATTCCCAGGGTAGGCTGTAGAAGTGCCAAGCGCAGACCTGTAATTTTCCAAAGAGGATTTTAATTGTCCCTCACTAGCAAGAAGAATTTGCTTATCACCAGGTGTCTAATCTTGCCTGTAAAATCTCTTCACGCTGTGTACATAATCGGATAATGTTAATTGGACCAAAACCAGGACTCAAAGTGCCCTGAGAGATATGGACATCCCAACAGCATGACTTCAACCCCTCTCTCCTGCAGCAGTGGGACTTGCATCCCAGCACTTGGGATGAGAGACTCAGAGCCACACTCGTGACCCACATCCAGCAGAGCAGCAATTTAAGTGTTGTGCATCCCACAGAATGCTGAGCTGCTGGTGGATAAGAGCTTCTTGGCCTCACTCTTGACCATTTTTAGCACTTCAGCAAATTTTGGCTTTGTTTTGTTCCATGGATGAAGTTTGGTGTGCTTTTGGCAAGGGAGGGATTATTCCCTGTTGGACTCTGGTTAGGGCTATGGTATGTTATTCTGGAGTCTTCGGCTGGAAAAGACACAATAATAGTTTTCTTGATTAAAATATACCTAAATCTTGAAGTTCTCAGGAGAAATAGCTGTGTTCTGAGCTTATTCGTTTTTATCAGGTTTATAGGTGGGCAACATTGCAGAATGTTGTATTCTATGGCATTACAAATGTACAAATGGTTTGGAGGTGTAAAAGTGAATGATACATGTTCAGATTGTGTTTTCTTATTGGTTATAGGATAGCCTCCAAAATAAACAGCAGAAAAAAATCCAGTGTTTTTACAGTGATACTGTCTGAAAGCTCCTCCTGATTGCTCTCTTGGACATATGGTAAGAATTTACTTGCAACTCATTAAAAGCTTTTCTGAATGACATCAAAAAGGGAAACACACAGCACATCTTGACTTCAAGGATATTTAGTAATGGGTGGTGCAGCTGGGATAGTCTAATTATTTCCATAAGTATCAGTGGATCAGAACAGTATAAGTGGGTCGTAGTGAGTGACACAGAGTGTTATAAGAAGGAAAAAGCCTTTTTTTGGTTTACCTAAAAAAAAAATTGTATCCCTTAATCAACCAAAGCAAGATCTGAGGAGCAACTATATTAAAACTGAATTTCTTCTTGTTCTATGAGTTTACTTTTGGTGACATTGATCCCAAACAGCTATTTTTCAGAATATCTATTTTACTATCACTCTGCAATGCAACTAAAGATCCCTTAAAATGAAGCATCACTTCTCTGAATGCAGTTATTTTATGAGCCACTTAATTGAGTGATGCACTATCTGAATTTATTCCTGTACTAAGTCAGTCATTAGGCAAGTGTGAGACCATTCAGGAGCTTCAAATAGCTTTTGGAAGTACAGCAGAGGTAACTTGACATCCTTTTGGAAAGAATAAAGAGGAATTAAAACCAGTTACCATTATTTATCAGTATTCCTATCCTTTCACTTATAATCACAGGCATATAAAGGAAGATCAATATATTTCAAAAACTAGTCTCTGGTAACCTAATCTTTTTTGGCATGCCATTGCTAATTTGAAAAGGCTAACCATTTCCCAAATCTTCAAGAGCTATTTAGCTGTGTTCTTGTGCATACCTTGGAAGCACCAAATTCCTCTTAAAAGGAAATATCTTTCATCAGACCTTACTGTCATCCATGTTAATTTCAGCCCAAGCAGAAGTTCTTCAGAATTCTTGTAGTGTGTTTAGAAAGTGGTATGACAGAAGGAAAGTTTGGTGAGAGCCCAGGCATGACTGTGCAGTGATGCATGCAGAAATGTACACTTACATAACCAGTTTAATATTGCAAACACAGTTAGAGCTAAAAGTTCAGCCCTGCATGAAAACAGTACAGAGAGTCCTGATCTAGAGTATGCATCAACAAAACAAAACAAAACCCAGGATCTGTATCTCACTAGCCCCTTTAGTTGCCTGAGCACTCCTCAGTCCATGTGAAGGGCTCCTTTCACTCTTGGGAGTGTAAATTGTAAAGATTACACTGGACAAAACATGCTCCTAAGCTCTGTTCACCTGTCAAGTGAAGGACTGGGTCAGGAACTTATGGGAAAACAAAGTAGTTTCAGATCCCAGGCTGCAGGTAACTAAGGTCAGCGAATACTGTTACTTCTCAAAGTGGAAGGCAGAAGAAGGAGGAAAGGGAGATTGTAGTGATGCCTGAGAGATCACCTGCTTGAAAGGGAAGGAAATTTAGAAGATGCCAGCATCTTCCTTTTAAGCACTGGAGTTTGACTAAGTCAGCTTCGGGACACAGAGATCTCACTGTGCCTCTCACCGCAATTTATCTACCTATGCAACAGACAGGTGTGATACCTTGTTCCTCCCCTCAGCCCTGTCAGTCTTGTTCCCTCCGAACCAAGACTCAGTGCCATGGTAGCCAGCATCAGGACTAGCTGCCAGACACTGCAGTCTGAAACGCAGGAACCACAAACTGGCAGAAATCCAACTGCTTTTGTTTGAAATGCCAAAATATTTTTCCTCAGAAGAGTACACGGCCAAGCACATGTGAATGGTCTGTCATGGAAAAAACCTAACTATCCCAAGGCAAAATAATATTGTAACCACATAAAACAACTTTATGAGCAGAAGCAACATCTTCTCTAACTTGAGAGACTTAAGCCAGGTTTATAATTAGGATGAGTTTTTCTGGTGATCAATTGTAGCTTGTGCCCAAGGCAGCTGTCCCCAGAAATCTTCCCTATCTCCTCTGTTCTGAGACAATTTTGCAGTAATCTTTTTCTCATTCATGTCCTCAGGGACCATATGCCTTGGAGGTGACTATGAGATGTAACGCTAGGAGATAGCTAGGATTTTCAACACCTAAGGCGTGTCGAAAGAAATGGGAACTTTTAAGCAAAGGAAAAATGTGGGTTTGAAATGAGGGAAGAGGTGACACTAGCTGCACAGGCAGGTGAGGCATCTCTCAGAAGAGGGGACAGCTATGGTGTGGAGCTGGGTGGGGGAGGGAGCAGATGATTTAGGAAAGACTGTGCTCCCAAGCGTCAGCACCATCTCAATCCAGATAGAGCCACCCTGTCCATCTGTCAGGAGGTGTCCATATATGTTATTTAAATAGGAAGTCCATATTTATTTGTCTAAAGTTTTATTTTAGTTAGGATTTAATGTGTGATATATCTCTTCAAACACTTGTCTTCTGCCTCTGCTTTCTAACTTTCCTTTTCCTAAATTAAATAATGTCAGTGGGAAGTCACTGTTTGCACACATCTTAAACAAAAAACCATGAAACAAAAACCCAAACATTTTTACCATGGTCTGTCCAGACAAGGGAAAGTCTCCCGAGTCATACAGTGTGTGCTCAGAGAGCAGAAATGTTTATGCTGAATTCTTTAGACAAAAATGACTACATTCACTGACCCTTAGAAGCATATAAACTTTTAATCAGAACATCTTCCATGTGAGATGGGACATAGTCCTTTGAATAAGACCTTTCAGAGATAGAAAGGTTTTATTTCCCAGCTTTGTTCATCCCAGCATTATATTCATGAAACACTGTGAAACTGTATCAGTGAAAAAATTGTATCAGGAGTTATGTCTACACTGCTAAAAATATATCCATTACTTGCAGAAGAGGTCCATGGCATTTATGGTTTTAACAGTTTTATTAATTTTGCTCAGAAATAGCCCCTCTGGATGGCCACATTTCTATGGGATATTGCTTAAACTGAGTTCCCTTGGCATCTCATAGTGGTGCACCCAAAACTCTAGGACACACTGTTTACTTCCTTGAACTGTCCATCGTGCTGTGTGAGTGCTGAGCAGTGTCACAGCAGTGTTACATGTAAAGAAAAAACACAGAGAAACATTTTGCAGGCCAAAGTTAATGGTAAGCATTGAGTGCTCCAGGATATATTGTGTCAGTGCAGAAATGACACCACAAGGACAGTGTTCCAGGATTACAGAAGATGGGAAGAACCAAAAGAGTTCCATAGAAATAAGCTCTTGGGAGTAAACTCAGAAATAAACTATTCCCAAAACCAAACCCCACTTTCATCTGAAAGTGAACTAACTGATGCACTCCAAAAAGAATTCTGAAAATTAATATAAATGTCATGTCAATCACCCACACCAGGGTACAGACTAGGTTTTGGAGTCATTGCCATTTGTCCACTTTCCCATCTTTCACCAGTGGAAACCTTCACCAAAACTGTTGCCAGCTGTTCCACAGGCTCAGTTTATTGCTAAATTCATGTCTTTAATCACAATACAATTTGTACCACTTCCGTTTCATTTTATCCTTCATTATATTTATCAGCACAACAGAGAAAATAGAGCTGATGAAGATCTCAAAAGACAATTTCGTCTTTCCCCAATCTTCAAGGCAAAATCATTTATAACAATTCTTTCCTTGTAGACTAAATTGCTTGACTTAAATAAATAAATAAATAAATTCACAGTCTAGACACTGACAGTTTCATCAGTTATCTGTGATTCTGGTGCATTCTGGATTTTTTTTCTTTCTTAGTTTAATTTAGTACCACAGTAGGTATAGAAGACACTGGATTATACTGGTTTTGCAACAGTCTCTCAGATTTTTCTAAAATCAATTGCATATTTTTCACTATACCAAGCCCTATCCCATCTGTCCTTCCTGAAGGGTCATGTCTTTTTTGTGCCTTCAGTTTCATTTTCTTCTTTAATTCCTATCACTCACATCTCTCTTGAAACAACCAAAATTAGACACAGCTCTCCAGCTGAGGACTTGAGAGAGCTACACAGAGACAATGCTACTCCATATGTTTCGCACATGACTCTTCTGTGCTTTTGTGAATTTTTCTTTTTTTCACCCTATTGTGAGCGTTGGCTTCTGTTCCGTTTTCCTTCCAGTACATCTCCTGGATATTATTTTGCAGAAAAGGTGCCTGTAAAGTCCATCCCAGCTTCTACTTATTGATAGACTATTCCTACACAAGATCTCGTCCTTCTGCATGAAATGTTCTCTTAGTTGTGTTTCAAGTTCATAACAAGTTTCTATTAATTAGCAGCTCTTTTTATCCCTTTTGCCCTTCGACTGCTCTTCCATGAGTAAAAATAATTCTACTGAGTAACAATAATCCTATATTCAAACTTTTCTTTATTTTGTTATCATTCTTTTCTCTGGCTCTAAAGAATCACGAACTACATCATATCACCTTCTCTTTTATGCAAATCCCCTTCCTTGATCTCATTCCATTTCTCAGGAAGAAATGTAGAAAAGTCCATCTCCAGTTACTTCTCTTGACTCTTGAATGAAAATTCTGTTCCTGGCACTTTCCAAGAATTTAATGTGTGTGTTTTTATACCTCTTGTCTGTGTTGCCCATTTAATACTCCTGATCTGATAGCCAAAACCTCATTGTTCTGTCTTTCTCCTGATACAGGATGGAAGGCCCTAGAACTAAGAACTTGCTTACATAAGGCAGTTCCTCCTCCCTTTCCTTTTATTTCCTCCCTGTCCTTCTGAAATAAATGTATAACAACATCCAGTCCCCTGAACTAGCTGTATAGATTTTTACCAGCTTAAGTCACCATTTTCATAATGTATGAAATTGTCTTGTTCAAGGCACACAAAGTTTTCAGCAGAATTACTGCCTTCTTTGCTTGCTATGATCTTACTACTTATCTCACTCTATTACTTAAAAGAAAAAAGAAGAAAAAATCTCTATTTTATAAAAAGCAATGAACCACATTGGCTTGACTTTAAAGGCAAGAAGAATTATAGTAATTCTGCTGAATTCTTCACACTTATCACTGAAGTGTCTTCTAAAACAGACCTGCAAACTTCATAGGTGAGAATAAAATACATTCGCTTGTTTTTATTCTTTGAGAAAATGTGTGCTACAGAAAAGCTGTAAAACCATTTCAGTGTTAATGAATTCTTGCAAGTTGTTCTGTTTAGAAACTGTTATAAATAAATAGCTATCTTTGATGTAACTGTTTAGTTAAAAGAATCAGATGTGCTCCTGCTCCCCAATTTCTGGGAAACCACAAATAATGGTTTCACTTGGTTACAGCACTAGGACTTTTGGACAACACAGCCCAGTCTTTCTCAGAAAGTTCAAGTGTTGGGACGTATTTCTTTATCTGATTTTCAATTGTTACCACATTCACCTCCATCCAGACCTTCTTCATTCACTGTACTAAATATCCATGACCTCTGTAGTTGCCAAAGTTATAGCAGAATACCTATAACACTGTTTCAGTTTGGAGAATTACAACATTTAGTTGGCTGCTTCCCTTAATAAGCCACTCCATTTATGCCTGCCAAAATCAAATCTCCTAACTCCAGGTACTGTGCCATGACCACAGCTACTCCCAGGGAGTATTATCAATATTACTGCTGAGCTTCAGTACAGCACACATATCCCTGTACTGCTGTGGATATGTGGGAGTGGATTATAACTAACAGTGATCAGTCCCCAAACCCTACAATAGTAATTTTCCATTTTCAGTCTGATTGTCAACAAATAAATGAGAAACCAGGACTTTCTTATCTTAAAATGATTCTGTCAAGTCCTTTCTGGCTGAATCACAGGTAGAACACACAAGCAAAAGTCACAAAGCAACAAAACTCAAAGTGCAATACAGTCTTTTATAGCTCCACCCTGTGAATTCCAACCCAGCATGAAAAATGAAAGTGATCAGCTTTAATTAAGGTAGTGAGTCAAATACTAGTCCTGACTTCCCCCATGGGGTTCTGGGCGCAGATGAGGTGTCTTGCTGGTGTTCTTCTGGTCTGTTGGAAAAGCCAAAAAGCGGTAAGGAGCTTTAACACCTGTAGAATACAGTACATCTTCTTTGTATTTGACTGTTATTTTGAGGAAATGTTCCAGTAAAGCTGGGTGTCTCCTGGTTTTGCACACCACGCATTGCATTCTTTTAAGGGGTAATGGTTTTCTTGGGAAACAAGTTCTCATTTTCAGCTTGTGTTACAGGGTGTTTCTGGTAGAGTATTTTGTTTGCTTGTTTTTAATATTATGCTTATGGATCATTTTTAAAGTAGATATTTTCTCTAGTCAGTTATGGCTGGTGTTAATTAATGACACTTAACCGTGTTTAATGTTGCTCTTCCTGTCAGTGACAACACTGGAACCAAACACATGGAGGCATGGGTGTATATTGGCTGTTTGGAACAGAATAGTTTTCAGATGCATCCAGTATTTTTCCAAGATAAAAAGTATTTTTGGATAAAGGAAGAAATAGTATTTCTTCTCCAAATTGCATTATGATACTTTTATCATAATGTGTTTACCCCAAAATTACATGGGTATAATTGTAAACTACAATTTTTTATGTTGCTCCTCTCCCTTCTCCTGGTGGGAGTCTTCTCTGTTATCCTCATGTACTTCAGTCCAGAATTTTTGCTCCTGCAAAAATATTGGAATATGCTGGTTTATTTTTTACTTAAGCACAGAGTGGTTAGCTGTAATGAGATGACCACCCCATATTTCTCAGTAGGTTGATGGGGAATATTTTTCCAAGAGACCATTTCTTATTCCTTCTTTTGTTCGTTTTCTATTTAATCTCTTTGTTTATAGTTTAGGTGGAGTCCATTGCCCCTTTGAAGATGCTCATTAACTTGCATAGAGCACAGCATCCCTTCCAAAGGAAGAAATGGGGAGAGCAGGAAGAGAGAGGGAAACAAATTCCTGCTCAATACCCTGTGATTCTTTTTTCTGCATGATCAGTTCTTTGCGCTGCTCTTCTCTCACACCCTTTTTGGACTGACTTTTCTATGCAGGGGAAATCTGAGGCTCTTTCTTGCCAGGTCTGTGGTGTGTAGAGCAATGGATCTGAATTGTGATGGACACTTCATTGTCACTGAGTGTGAATAACTGATAATAAAGCTTTGAAAAGTAAAAGCGTCTGTGTTTTGGAGGTATTAAAAGCTCCCTAGCTGCCAGTGATGCTGAGTACGATATATGAGTATTCTGTAGCTCTGAAATCTAGTCCAAGTGATATTTTTTAGGGTTCATGCTACTTCCATTCTTGTACTTTGACATTTATGTGCTCTCAATCCCACACCAGGAATTTGCTTTCCAAGTGGGATGTCCCTGTGTCTAAAATTTTATATGCAAAGATAGTTTCTTCTGAAAATAACAGTTTATGACCAGTTTAAACAAAAAACTGAGACATGGTAAGGAGATGTTCTCACTTGTTGAGACGAGTAAGAAGAAAACCTGTTATCTTTGGTGAAAGAAATACTGCATAAAATTGTGAAGCCTGAGGCTGAGATGGTGAAGTAATTTCAGCTTGCTGCTCTGTCTCTTCCAAAAATCTATAAGTTCATATTCTTCATGCCAGCAGAAGTCAAAACCTTAATTCTTTGAAACAGAGAACACAGATGTATATGTGCATAATGTAGGCTTCACACTGAGTCGTAGAATCACAGAACCATTTAGGTCAGAAAAGACATCTAAGATTGTTATGTCCAGCTATTAACCCAGCACTGTCAAGTCCACTGCTAAACCATGTCCCTAAGTGCCACCGGTACACACCTTTTAAATGCCTTTAGGGCTGGTGACAAAACAACTCCCCTGGGCAGCCTATTCTGATGCTTGACAACATCTTTGGTGAAGAAGTTTTTCCTAACATCCAAACTAAACCTCCTCTAGCACAACTTAAAGCTTCTTTCCTCATCCTGTCACTTGTTATTTGGGAGAAGAGGTTGATCCCCACCTTGCTACAACCTCCTTTCAGGCAGTTGTAGAGAATGATAAAGCTCCCCTGACCTTCCTTTTCTCCAGCATTACTTATATATGATAATGTAAATTATCATACATAAGTAATATAACCCCTAGGCAATGCTAATGAGATAAGAAAGTACTAAAAAAGTCATAGGTCTGACGTGCAGGAGTATGACTCTACGTGAACGTACAGGGTTCCAGAGGGCAGGAGACAATAATACCTAATAATTCCTCTTCTGAGGTTCTTTCAGAGCATCATGACCAATGTGTGTAACATAAACATAATCCAAATCCTGTGTGGAAGGCGGGAAAGGGAAGCTTAAATTAGGCCAAGTCTTGAAAGTTTCACCTGAGAAAAACTTCAGGTGAGTAACTAGTTTAAATATCTGGGACATTTCTTTAGGGTACTGGCATTGGAGTGAATGGAAAAACAGCTAGGAGTGTATATATCACAAACACTAGAGGCATTACTGAAAGCAAATTATACAATTTGTATCAGTGAGGAAGCTGAAGAACAATTATTTTTAGGTTTGTGCAGAAAACCTGATTTGTTTACATGATTTCTTCAGACAGGGGAGACAAAAGACACATCAACAAAACCAACAACCCTCTGAACTAACCCAAAACAAGAAACAGTTCTGAAATTTCTGAAAAAACAAAACACCACACAAATTGTGGGGAAGAGGAAGGAACCAAATGAGCAAAGCACATTGCTTAGTTTCTCTGAAAACTGTTATGAATTTAACTGGCTTCAATTGTTGTGTCATTTGGAAGGGGAACACAAAAACCTTTGTTTAATAACATTTCTCAGTTGAAATTCACCAGCATATCTTTACTCTCAGCTGAAATTCTCCAAAGGCAGTGATGCAATTTCCCAAACGTGACAGGACCTTGCAGGTAGCTTTCCCAGGCCTGAATGTTTCCCTGGACAAGCAACTCTTCTTCAAATACCCCCTCATCTCTGCTTTGCTGAGATGAGTTTTCTAGACCTAAATTCATCTAGTTTTAGAAATGGTAAGACTCGGTGTCTCGTTCTGGGCATCTCAGTACAAGAGAGATGTGGAGCTTCTGGAGCAGGTCCAGCATAAGGCTGTGAGGATGATAAGGGTACTGGAGCAGCTCACTCATGAGGAAAGGCTGAGGAAGCTGGTCCTGTTTAGCCTGAGAGGGATCTTATCAATGCCTGTGAGTACATGGTGCCAAGAGGACAGAGCATCTCTTCTCAGTGGTGCCAGGCAACAGAACAAGAGGCAACAGGCAGAAGCTGGAACACGGAAAGTTCCAACACGTGGAAGAACTTTTTTGTTGTGCGGGTAACTGAGCACTCTTAACAGGTTTCCCAGAGAGGTTGTGGAGCCCTCCTTCGCAGGAAATATGCAAAATCTGTCTGGACCGATCAATCCTAAGTAACGTGCCCTGCGGGACTCTGCTTGAGGAGGGAAGTCGGGCCGGATGACATCCAGGGGTCCCTTCCAACATTAACTATTCTATGAGACTCGGAAAGGAAGCGATGCTCCAGCAAGGAGCCGATGGGCTCTCCCTGTGCGCTCTGAAAGGGTCGCAGACCCTCGGGCGGCTTCCGAGGTGCCTCAGCGGGCAGTAACAGCCGGCCGGCACCGCTATGCCCCTTTTGCTGGGCAGCTCTGCCCGGCTGCGGCACCGACGTTCACCTGCAACCCGAGCCGGGGGCGGGCGGAGGGCGGGCAGTGCCGCCGCTATAAAGCCCAGGGCGGGCGATGGGGGACCCGCCCCGCGGGCACCACGCCGGGGTCGCCGCCAACCACGCGTGCTGGCAGCAGCGGGGGCTGGGAAGGTGAGCTAGTAGTAAACCGAGGGGAAAAGCAAAGTCAGAAGTCGAACTAAGAGGTGGTTTGTTTTTTTTTTTTGTTTTTTTTT
>VZRN01002186.1:1562069-1673285 GCA_013397935.1 Dasyornis broadbenti | reverse complement strand
AGCTCGGCCACGCTTGGCTCGCCGCGCCATGGTGCAGCTCGGGGGCGGCCGCCGAGCCCCACCGGCCCCGGCTGCGCCGCCGGCCTTCAGCATCGACAGCATCCTGCAGCCCGGCCCCCGCCGCCCGGCCCGGGAGCAGTGCAGAGCCCGCTGCGCGCTGCCGGAGGAAGAGGAAGAGGAGGAAGAGGACGGAGAGGGGTCTGAGGAGCAAGACCCCAGCAAAGGCTGCAGAGACTCGGGTACGGTGCCAGCAGCCGCCTCAGGCACGTCGGGTCGCAGTCCGGCCCCCACCCAGGGGTACCTGGGCACCCACAGCGCCGCAGGGCCGGGCCCGCGCACACGGACACTGACAAGGACACGGACACGCACACACAGACCCGAATACAGACACAGACACGCATACACACACACAGACACGCACACGCAGGAGGAGGGGAGGCTCCGCGGGAGGACGCGGGGAGATGCCGCCGAACACGCACTAACCTGCTTCCAGGGTGTTGTGCCCCGCTCCCGGTCTCCTGGGGCTGCCAGTCCCGTGCCCAGGAGCCCCTCACTTCCCTGTCATACAGCCGGCAGAGGGATTTCCTTGGATCCTTATGGAAGAGCCTCTCCTTTCTTCTCCCCTCTGGAGGGTGTGGGACTGCGGCCAGCCCTCGGCAGCCCCCTCCGCATCCTGTCCCGCACCATTTCCCTTCGCTCGGCCGGGCCGTGCATGCATGCGGGGCGGGGGCGCGGGTGGCGGTGGGGACTGATGCTGTGCTTTGCCCTTGCAGGCAGCGAGTCCCGCCGGCTCCGGGCAGAAGGGACGAGCCACGGCCTCCGCCCCGAGGGCGGGGATGCGGGGTCCCCGCTCCCCGCGGAGGGGCTACGCGTCCCCCGGCAGCCGCCTCCGAGAGAGGCCGGGGGCTGCGGGCCGGAGAACGGCAGAGCATCGGCGGCAGGCGGCAGGAAGAAGACCCGGACCATCTTCTCCAAGTCGCAGGTCTTCCAGCTGGAGTCCACCTTCGATGTGAAGAGCTACCTGAGCAGCTCCGAGCGGGCCGGGCTGGCCGCCGCGCTGCACCTCACCGAGACGCAGGTGAAGATCTGGTTCCAGAACCGCCGCAACAAGCTCAAAAGACAGATGTCGTCCGAGCCCGAGGGCCAGGGACCGGGGCCGGCCGAGCCCCCGGGGGAGCCGCAGCCCCCCTCTGCCACCGCGGCTCTCTCCTTCCCGTCCCTCTACAAGGACAGCCCCCTACTCAGTCGCTGCTTGCTGCCCCTGCCTTTTCCCCTGCTGTGCCCGGGCAGCGCAATTCCGTACCTCTGCCTCCCCGGGCCGGGCAAACACTTTAGCCTGGTGGACGGGGACGTATAGCCTCTTCCCCGGCCCCCGACCTTCCCTTGCCGGGGGCCGCCCCGATTTTATTTATGACCCCTCTGTGTCGGTGGAGTGTCCTTCTTCGCCACAGCCGCCCCTAGGCCCATGGAGGGGCCGCCCGGCCTCTCCCCCACGCATGTCCGTGGGCTGCCGACACCTTTCTAAAGCTCGGAAGGGCTCTGCCAACCCGCCCTCCCTCTTGCAGCGCTTTTTCTGTGGTCAGGACGGAGGAGATAACACGGAAACACCAAAGAAACCGGGACGTGCTCTGCCTGCCTCCCAAATTATCCCGTTCCCGTATTACAGGAGAGCCGGTGCTCTGGCTCAGTCCATGGGGACTGTGTCCCCGCGTCTGTCCCAAGCGCCGTGGCGGTGGGTCTACCGCGAACCGAGTCACGTTGAACAAAGATTGGTAAAGGCGAAGAACTCTCTGTGCTCCTCTGTCTCAAACTCTTCACTAATATCCCTGAGTAGCTTCTCCCCATCTTTAACATTATCAAAATGTAGACACCTTTCCTCAGATCTGATTCTTAAACTGTGACTTTCCTGCTTTTTTCCCCTTCGGAAGAAACACCCCAAGCTCTTACACTTTTCATGCTAACTTGTTCTCAGACTGGGGCTTGTGTGACGTTTTTATAGAACAAAACAAGCTGTCTCTTGTCCTAATCCCGCCCCCCCAAATTTCGTGGGACGGTTTTACCTGCTATCCTAGAGTAAAAAAGTGGGATTTTAAAAATCTTTTATATATATATATGCACACATATATTTGCAAACGCTTTTGTCGTCCTTTGGTTTCTAAGTTCACACGCTTTATATCCCAAGACTGGAAATAAATCTTTTCAGAAACCTGAAACGCCTGCCTTTTCAATAGTCACTTCTAGGCAGTATAAAAGGAAAGATATTTCCTAGAGGGCATCGATGGTTTTTATTTTAAAAATAAAGAGCAAAACCACAATCGCGGCATTACGAAATTCGTCCTTGCATGCGCGAATGGGACCTTGTTGAGTTTCCCAGTGGGGAAAAAAGTGCGGTAGTTGTTTCAGCTAGATAAGAAGGGGTTTGCTTTCCTTTTCCCACTCTTCTTCCGTTTGTCTTTCCGTGGCAATTGATGCAGATGCTCAAGGATCCCCCACCATCCAGGGGTCCCCGGCGCAGGCAAATCCCCCGGCTCGGGGCCGCTGCCGGGGTTCGCTCCCAGCCTGGGAGGTGCCGCAGCCGGGGCTGCCGCAGGCGTTCTGCAGCCGGGAGCCGCTCCCGGCGCCAGCCGAACTCGGGAAAGAGGCTTCCGCGGCTGCCTGAAGTTTTCTCACCGTTGAGGTGATCTAGGAGTGTTGTTTGACCTCTCCTCTCGCTTTTTAATCCGTTTCGAATTAGTGTCAAGTAGCAAGAGGAGACTCACAGGGTGCCCTTACTCTGGAAAAAAAAAAAAAAAAAAAATCGAGGCTGTGTCAAGGGTGGTGCAAGCAAGTGGTCACGCTTAAGGGGACCTGCGGGGTGCACTTCATAGCTCAGGTTTTCCCAAACTGCAGCTCCCAGGAAGGTGCAGGCAATGAATTCACGGTCTGGAACGCAGGACCGACGCTTCTTTTCTGATCTGAATTTATAATAGTAGTTAAAGAAATTAAAATCCTCTGAGTCCACGAGCTGCTCTGTGGCTAAAAACACTTAGAGACACATACAAGTGATGATGTCCTTATTTCCCCGGGTGATGATCTATGGTTCGTGTTTGTCTGTATTTCATAACTGATCGTCTATATCAGAACCTTCCTTTGGTTGTTTGTTCTAATAGTTCCCAAGTCGATAAGCCCTTACTTGACTACTGTTACTGGATTAATCAATACTACCAGAGGCAAATCCACCTTTTCCTAAATCCCTACCAATGGAAGATTAATCTGATGCAACAGGTATACACTAAGGTCCCTTTCTTTAGTTCCTTAACATGGAACTAAACTCATTTGAAGACGCTGTCCTTCCACATGACTGCAGCCTCGGATGTCTCCGTGGTGAAAAATAACTATATAAGAAATCGTTATCCAGCAATTAATTTACTTTTCACCGCATTTATCAAACCATTTTCAGTCCTCTCTGTTTTATCATTTTTTCCCTCCAAATTTTTGATGGAGTTACAGAAGCAACTGAAAGTAAATACGAAACGGGGGAAGGTTTGGTTTTTTCCAATAGTGTAGTTCTGCATGCAAGAGTAGTAAGCACGGTCAGGTTTCACAACTTGCTGCTGACAGACCCCAAAGCTACGATCGTTAGCAGTTAACGAACAACGAACGCCTCAAATACCCGTGTAGCTAGAGGAAGTAAATAACGATCCAAAATATTCTTTTCCCATCAAGATATTAGTGGCAGTTCTGAGAGTATTGGCCAAAAGTATTTTCCAAACTGTTGCTACACAGGGTTGCACAGTCAGTGGCAAGGGGGCTTTCTCTGAAGGAAGCCAAGTTCAGGATACATAGGGATTCCCAGCCGAGCAGTCAATGCTGATCACACTGAATATTACTGACATTTCTTTTAGAGCTCAAAACAATTGCATTTGCAATTCTAAATTGCTCCTTACTACAAGAAGAGATTGCTACAAGCCACTGTAAGGCAGGACATTTAGTACTGGCTAACCTGTTGATGGGATATTTCAAGGAAGGAAACAGACTATAACAGAACTAATCAAGAAAACAGGCAAACAAACCTCAAACCAATCAACCAAAAAACTTCAAACCTCAACCAAAAAAAAGACCAAACCTGAAACCCCAAACCCTCAAACCCCAAAAAACTCTGCAAGAGCTAGCAAACAGTTTGAGGGGGAAAAAATTCCAAAGAAACAAGGAAACAAACCAAACCAAATGAAACGAAAAAATCAGTCCCAAATCCTAACAGTGTTAGAGCTGATTAGCTGCTGGAACTGAGATGTTAAAATGTGCTGTAAAGGTTTGAGGCAAATAAAAGACGTAGTGTAACTGCTTAAGAAGTGGGTGGAAGACACAATCTCTATTAAAAGCTCATATAAAGTGCTTAACTAAAAAAAAATCATTAAAAGAATAACTAGAAGACATGCCTGTGGTGTGGGATCCCTTGTGTTAGGCATGGCACATATGTACCAACAGGCTGCCTTGGAATGTTCTATAAACGGAATAGGAAAGAAAGATATGGCTGAGACCTGGCCCCCGAATCTTCCAAAAGAAAGCTGTTAATTTAACACAACATTTCTCAACAGGAAAATATATTTGAAAAGCAGTTGAAACATACATAAATGCATTGTATACATACAGAAATGCATTGCTTGTTGAAAGAGCGCAATAAAAGGGCTTAAAAAATCTACTCAATCTCTCTCTCCTCCCTCTGTTCATAAAAGCCCCACCAGGCTGATTCTAAGTGCAGCAGCTCCAGAAAACTTGATTTTCATATCACCTGATATACTGTAAAATTCCCGAGGTTTAGGATGATCAATCACATTGCTGCATGTAGCAACTTTCCTAGTTCAAAAGTGTAGTGAGAATTAGAAAATTCAATTATTTCTGCTGAAGAGTGAGCCTTCTGACTTCTCTGCTTTTTGGGAAGGTTTTGGAAAACTCCCCTACCGCTAGTTTCCCACTGGAGTCTCCTAATCAGGAGGCTGGAGCATTGTTACCGTTTTGTTTTGTTTTGCTTTGCTGTTCTCTAATCATCATGTCCATATACACTTTTGTGGACAGCACAGGGATACTGTGCCAGCCCTTCTTTTTAAATCCCCTGCTATTTAGGCTTCTGCTCCTGACCAGGCTGGGGTTCACTGGCACAAGGTGAGGGAAGGTGTTCTACAGACTAGAGAGAGGAGCTGCACAGCATAACTCTTTGGCCTTACTAGGGGTTTATCTAGAATATGAAAACTCTCCTTCTTCTTCTCCCCTTTTTCTGGATTTGCAATATTTCCCTGGTTTTTTTTTTTTTTTTTTGTTTGTTTTTTTNTTTGTTTTTTTGGTTTTCTTTTTTTTTGGTTTTTCTTTTTTTTTTGTTTTTTGTTTTTTGTTTTTTGTTTTGTTTTGTTTTGTTTTGTTTGTGCCACCTTGAAATGGTAGCTTGCCTTTTCTTCCCTGTTTTAAGGAAAGGATTGAACATACCACACATTTTATATGTTCATATGCAAAAGAAGGGTTTCATCTGCCTGGAGGAAGGCCTGCAGTGTTACCCCAAAAAGTAGGAATGTTTCATGTTCTGCAAGAAAGCCACCAATGATTGATGGTAGAGGAATTAGATGAAGAAAAAGGAATCATAGCTTTGTCTCTCAGGGGAGACTCCTTTGATTCTAGGCAAGATTATAAAACTTAAGGAAGATAAGAGTTAATTTCAGAATCTCAGAAGAAGAACAACATGGATGATCCAAAATCAGTACAAACAAGAAGAAATAATTTTGGAGAGGCACACAGTAAAAATGCTCTCTGTGAATCTTCTGTACAGCAGAGGTCTAACTGCACTATTTTTTGGAAAGTCAATAGTTTCATTTTCTTTTCCTATTCATGTTGAATATATGCAGTAGGCTCATTTGGCAGGTTAATCTTGGGCTGGGCCTGATTCTGCTTTCCCTTACCAACAAGAAGAAGAAGGCGACAAGGCAAGGATGAGACCTCTAGAATATATGTGACTTAGAGCAGAATTTGTCAGATCGAGTCCTTTTTAAAGTTTCTGAAATTGTAATATCCTCCTAGTTGGAATGTGAAATAGTAACCATATTGAAAAAATAAGTTATGGATTTACTGGAGAGGCTTGGAAATGCCTGAAATTCATTGCTCTATGTGTCTGCATTTGTCTCAACACTGATGTTGAACATGCTCTTGCATCCTGAGATGTGGTTGTCAACCAGCTCCTCTGTCGTTTTAAAGCAGAGACCATATAAATAGCTTAAAATAAAAACCTGTAAGTGTTTATTACTAAAAACAGGGTCCATTAAATGGCACATTTTCAGGAATATTTATCATGTGTCCCATTCTGTGTTATAGTACCTGGGAAATGCTCTGTTACTAAAAGCAGAAAGCCTTTTATTTCGGAGAAGAATTTAACTCTAGAGAAGAACAGTGAATTCAGGAATGGGAAATGGTGGTTGCAATATAATTGGTGTACAGAGGGACAATTATATCTACCTCTCCTCTGCTCTCAACACATCAATTACATTGGTGCTGGTCTTTATATAAAATCCAACAGAGACCAGAAAGCATTACCAGACATTCTAGGGAAAAAAAAACCTGAAGGAATGTCCAGTGTAAAACAAGACAACATTCCCAGGTCTATCATCAAAATCAAGTTATTTAGCACAATAAGCAATGGAGAATATACAAGTAGAGAAAGTCTGCAAGATCAGAAAATCTGCAGTTAATTAGAAGGAGCAGGAGAGAAAGACAAGGACATGCCTAAAGGGGCTTTAAGGAGGCCAGAAGCACAGCAGCAAGTAAGAGATTTCCAAGCAAAATTTTGTGCCCAACTGTGAGACTTTTAGGCCCTAATAGTCAATGGACACTGCTTTTACAAGCAGCAATGTGGTCAGAGTATCAAGAGCTGTATCTGGAGTCAGCAACCCAATAAACCAGTTACAAATCATGAGTCTACCAGGACAATTGGTTATTGTGCCAGACCAGAAATGATAGGGGACTTTGAGGACAAAGGTAGAGGCAGAGCATTGTAGAAAACCTCATTGTACAGACCCACCTTTGAGTCTTGGTTCTTCAGTCTACTGCAGTCATATGTGTCCTTTAAGACAGTGATTTCTGAGCTGTTCTGGTCGGAGCAGGGGCCACCCTAGCCTGCTCAAAGGTTTTTCATCAATTGTTTGTGAATCGTTACACAGAAAGAAGTGACATTTTATTAAGCAACAGATCCTCTTCCCCAGTTTTGATTTTTTCATTACTTTCATAGTTAGATTTACAGATATCAGAAGCATAACCTTTATAGGGAATGTATCACATGAGAAATCATCTGAGGAAATTCTTTTTCGTGGCTGTCTTCTATTTTGAATTTAAATTATTGAACCGGCATGGCTCTTATCAAGTGGGGATGTCATTTAATAATTGATGAAGACCAACACTTGATTGAATCTGGATGAGCTTTCAGCCTGGCTGTTCTCCCCAAATCTTCCAGATCCAGCTCCTCATTTCTTTTAGCAGCCAGTCATAAGAAAGTTACAGGAACCTCAGTTCTGCCTATAGATTTTATCTGGGAACACTCAAAGTTTTATCTGTGACCACCAGTGAGAAAAGCAAAGTTACGCAGAGAGCCAAGATAACCGTGAGATTGATGTGAACTCTTAGTTCTTTCTAAGCAACATGAACAAAATATTTTACTGAAAAATAATCCCTATATGGTATTATTATGTCTTTCTAAAATAACACTGGTTATTTTAGAATCAGAATCAGAAAGGAGATTTGTCTGCCAGTTAACAATAATGTTCTCTGCATTACAGTCCTCTGGGAGATGTGTATCAACAGACACACGTAGAGACTATACTCACTATGAGATATACACTTCTTTAAGATACTCCTGACAACACAAATATTCCCTGTTCCTCTTTTTTGTGAATAAGTGACAACTTTAGATCTATTTTGCAAATAGATAGCTGGGACCCACGGGCAAATGCCTTTCACTCCTTCCTTGCAATGGTTGCAACAGCTACTGAATCTTTCACTGTTGCTGAGTTGTAGTGAATCCTTTGTGTGAACTGATGAACATCTGAACATCCCCATGCACACAGATTTAAAACATCTTTACACTGATTCCTAATTATCAGCTGAGTAAATACCTGGTGCTCCTGTGTTTTCAGCAGATAATGAAACACTGAAAAACTCTACATGGTTAAAAAAGTTTTGTTTCTAGCAGTCTTCAATGTTTTGTGCATGCAGGATTGTTTGATAAATTCTGTGACCCATACAGTGGCATAACTCTGCCTTTTTCTACAGCACAAGGGAAGCAGTCTGGAGCTGTTATGGTATATTACTGTGTAATTTTAATGTTTGCTTAGAGAGATATTAATGTGAAATTATAGATGCAAAGAACCCTAATTACTCTGTAGGAAATGTTATGTGGTAGGATGTGCATGTGTTTTCAAAAGACACTGCAATTTGTGGATTTGTAACTAAATATCTGCGTTCAATTTCCATTATTAGATAATTACTTCACATATGTGTCTGCTTCCCTAGACTACCAAACCTGACATTTTAGCGGGTAAGGAGAACAGCACTAGTTTGTACATTCTTGTGTTAACAAGCTTTTAATAACCATGTGGTAAAGTTGTAAAACTGGGATGCAGGTAAAATAGATGAAAAGATAACAGTTAAATTAAAAGAAGTATGCTTAGCATGATAAACTTACAGATTCCATCACAAAACCCGTGAAAAACTATCTGGAAAATTCAGTTATGTTTTCATAATAAGAAGCTCACAGAACTAAAAACATATCAAGCAATAACTGTTTCTTAGCATTTCCATGGTGTTATTTTGTTAGAATAGTATAATAAAATAATTTTTTTTGAAAAAAAAATCTGATTTAGAAATGCAAAATATTTTGAAAATAGGTGTTTAAACTAGCAACTCAATTATTAAGACAAATATCACCTTTCATGAAACTCAATCTCTCAGTCATTTGCATGTCTCAAGGGAGACAGAGAGTCTATAAGCATTGTTATCAGAAATAGCAGATGACTGATGCAGTTAAGACATCAGTCCCCTTTGTCATGTCATTAGACTCTGATCTAAATCAATGGGGAAATGTCCCCAAATATGCCTACTTGTCCCTTTATTGAAAAATCTTTTGCCCTGGGTCAGATGCCAGGATCAATGAATTCTCATGTTTTTTGTTGAATTCGCAGAGTTTACATGTGGAAGGGGTTACTTAGGATGGCGACAGCAATAGCAAGGGACAGCACTTGACAAACTGAAAGCGCCTTCCACTGTAACTCTGGCTGGAGATTGTCATAAACAAACACCCAGAAACATTGTAAGTGAAAACAATTTGGGGAGAGGCTCTGGGAACTTGTGAAAAGCAAGTTTATGTAAACATTTGGTGCTTCACTCTGAAGCTGTATTTTGGAGAAGTGCTATGGTAAAACTAGATTAAGTTGCTCTGACCCTTACAGATCTGCATGGAGGCTGAGTAACACATCTAGCAAACTCATTGGGGTATTATTTCCAAAATAAGTCAAGTGACTTTGAATGAGTCTCCAATTTTTTTATTTTTATATTTTTTAATTTTTTTTTATTTTTTATGTTTTATGTTTTATGTTTTATGTTTTATGTTTTATGTTTTATGTTTTATGTTTTATGTTTTATGTTTTATGTTTTATGTTTTATGTTTTATTTTTTGCGCTAAAAAGCATGAGTTCTTCTCTCAATAAAAATGGTGAGAAACCCATGGTGTAATTTGCTTGGTGCAAGACGTGAGAGACCTGTGGTACACAAGGCTCTTAGAAATGGCTAAAGAGAAGGAGAAGCTCTTGCATCTTTTGAAAGGTTGTGTGTGCTGATTTTCCAGTGTTGTTTCTGCTTTCTGCTACAAGGACCAGAGGAATACACTGTTTATATTTTCTGACTGTTTTATATATATTCCAAGCCCTCTTTTATGAATATACAAAAGTCTACCATGAAATGTCATATTCACAAATCAAACATAACACACATCCAACATGAATGAAATGAAGGAGCAGAGACTTATCTTCAACAGACTTTGTAGGTCAAATCCTTTCCCAGTGTCACACAGCATCAGCTTTGCAAAAATTAAAATTAACACAATAATATATAGGTCTGTGAAATGGTGTTGAGTCTCATTCCTAAATAGATTATATATGGCTTTTGGCTATGTTTGAGAGTGTGTATATTCCAGTTTAGTTTTTAATAAAATTAATACTTGCACCTGGCACCACTCTTTTCTAGTGGTGGTGGAACAGATCTATAATTGCAATTATTCTCCTCCTGGGTGATTTAGTTCAACTCCCTGTGCCGTGAAGGATACTCCCTTACATTATTTCTACTACTTATCTAATCTATTATTGAATAGTTCTGGTGATGGTGCCTCAATTACCTCCATTACCTCTCTCTCAATGCTTAACTACTGTCTGATATGATTCTCTCCAACCCCGCAATGAATGGCTTGGATTGTGTGACATGAAGTTTTAGGCTATATTTCTTGGTTGATCACTTTCACATTTTTAGAATCCTCCACTTTGAAAAGGTTTACAGTGTCATCAGGATTTGTGTAATCTTTTCCATCCTCAGGCTTACGAGCTGGGATCCCACCCAATCCTTCTGCCATTGATGTGGCTTTTCTTTACCCTTTCCTGAAGTATTTACTGTGTGTGTTCTGCCTTGTCTTCCCAAGTGCACAGATAGAAATGCTCATAGTTCAGAGAAGTAGAACCTAAGCTGGTGATGTACAAAGTTTAAAAAAGCATACCTTTCTTATATTTCAATGAAACAATACAGTGCAATATGATGATAATTGTCTCTGTTATTTTTGTTCAAGGTCACTGTTTTAATATCTTGCTTAGTTTTTATTTATAAAATGAGTCTTTTTGTCAACCCACCTGCTCACCTACCTCTTCACCTACCCACCTCTCGTCTGCCTGTCAGTGTATCTACCCCACTCCCACTCCAGCTGAGCAATCTCTCCACAGTATATCGACATCACCACACATTTTGCTCACAGAAGCAGATCTATGGCTCCTATCCTTAATTTCAAGTACGCAGCTCTTGTCTCAAGAGCATATACCAGTGACCCCTCTGCCTTAAATATTATGTCCAAGGGAAAATGCTAAATTAGATACATGGTTTATTATGAGTTTGGCATAGAAAAGTGGGACCTATCTTGGCTATGATCTTAACACTGACAAACACAAGTGTACCACACATCAGAGATGATGTTGCTGGTGTGGTTAGAGATCCTCTGCTGAGAAAACATGAAGGAAATTGAAATCCACTCCAGTTTTCTGACTGTATGTGCTGGAGAGCAAAGCCCAGTTAGGGAGGTCCTTGATGTCACCACACACAGATATGCAAACCAGAACAGTCTTTTATCACTGAAGATTTCCACGGTCACATACATTATCTGTATTACATCTGCATGTAATGCATTCCTGGGCATTTTGATGTGCTTCTTTGTTACCTGTGAACAGCTGGGAATGACTGGAAGAATAGCACAGCACCTTAGGGCTGAAGGTGGAGGGCAGCTGTGAGAGGAGTATACACACCACTAGGGCTGGCTGATCTCTGGGAAAGGTGTAGTGTGGGCTCAGATTTGTGCCAATTTCCTCGTGTCACTGCTGTGGCAGAAAAGGGCTGTCAAATGTAAAATGTACAACCTGGTCACTGCTCAGAGCCACTGCTGGTGCCCTCCCACTGCTACAGCTTCCGACCAGCAGATCTAATTCTGACAGGATGTCAGGGCACTTTGGGGGTTTGTTTGGCCTTATATAATATACATTACCTTGCCATGCATTTAGCAGGCTATATTTAACCGGGGATGATAGAAATGAAGAGGGCATAATTAAAGAAGAGGAGTAACTAGCCAAGCTGCTTAGGGTTATGTGGGAAATCTCTGACAGGGTGAAGATGAGATCCCAGGCCTACAGAAATTTGATATCCTGCCAGGTGGAAGACAATATCAATAGCTAGAGTATCACAGTTCATGTACCCTTTTATTATTTTCTCTCACCAGGAATAGTTGCTGTAGATCAGGGAAGAATTCTTTCAGAAAAAGATTTCTTTAAATGTAAATGCTGATTTATCAGAAACCCATAATGGAAAAGGAAGTATTTGGCTGAAATAATTGGCTCTTGGTCATTCTGGAAGCTGCAAAATCATCAGAATTTTTAGGTGTAAGATTTTCAAAACGACAAGTGCTAATTTTGGGATTTGAAGAATAGTTTGTTTTTTTTTTTTTCTGAAAGAGGATAGAGAATTACAGACCAACTGAATGAAATTTCAAATATCTGAAGTAGAAAGAAAATGCTGACAAATTAAAAAAACTAACTTTCAAATATTTGTTATTATTTTTCCATTTTTGACAGTTTTATTTGGAAGAGGAATATTTGAAAAATCACAGTATTTGTGGGCATGTAAAATGATTTAATTAACAGATTAAAAAATTCAATAAGAATTAAAGGGGAGAAAAGCTCAGACCCCTTTGAGCATTTTTCACTAATTTCACGTTTCAAAACTGTGTTTGGTTCTTGGATTTAAGGTTGTCTCCTTGTCATGTTAAAGGCCAACCCAGCCCAAAGTCATGCTTTGTGTTCTCAGGATATCTGGATACCCACAACATCCAGACCCCACAGCCACATTCTGCTGCACAGGTCAATGCATGCAGACTGTTCAAGCAGTATTTCCAATGGCAGTATGGTGAAATCAATGTTGATTTTAATTATGCTTTGGAAGAACTCCATGGATTAGCTCACAAGAAAAAAGTTGAGGAGGAGTTCAACATGACTTCTGCAAGTGTAAGAAATGGAGTCTAACACAACCAACAAGAACTAGCTCTGCATAGCCCAGGTTTGTACACTTTGAAAGACTTTCATGAACACTGTCTGGAACATGAAATAAAGGTCTTAAGTGTGACTGCAGCTCTGCTAAGAGTGTACATGTTTCACCATACTTTGCTCGTTGTTCCCTGAAGAGAGTGAGAAATCACGCCCTTTCTCCATGACTTAAGCAACCCTGATCTAGAAGTGGCACACACTAACATTTTTTTAATGAACAGTTGAGATAATGTAAACTCTAGGGAACTTGGAATGCAGAAACTAAACTGAGCGGAAGTTTCCACACTCCTGGGGACGAGACTGAAACCTGTTTCAAAATATTTAAAAATCTATAAATACCAGATTTAGTGTCATCAAAATTCAATTTGTAGATATCCCAGAGAGGAAAACACATTGTCACTGGAAACCATAGTCCTTTAATAGTTAAGGGCTCAATTCTGCAAGCTCTCCAGATGGAAAAAACTTCTGTTGGAGTAATTCTGAGAAAAATCTTCCAGAACTGGGACCCCACTCGCCTGTAAAGCAAAAGAAAAAGTACCAATGACACGAAAAGGGCCTATCAACAGTAAAGTAGTCATTACACCAGGAAATAATCAAATAAATAATTGAGTCATGAAACGAAAGTCAGAAACTCACAGTTTTAATTAGCTCTGTATGAATGGAAAGAGAACTCAAAGGAGAAGGGAATAGCACATAATGACAATATTTGGAGGAAGATTCAGTGAAAGATATCAGTCTGTATAACTACCAGTGACATTTTTTTCCTGTTAGATTAAAATGTGTCTAATTTTACATTATAACTTATGTGTTGGATATAACCAATGGTGATATTCTGGTTTTAAATTAATGTGATCAAAACGAGTTCATTAAACCACTGTCAAAACAGATGTTTGTGTAGAAAATATAACGCAGGTCAAACAGGCTGAAAATGTGTGATGTGGATGAAAGCTGATCTCAGTGTAGTGGATAGCCATTTATGATCAGGTGCAAGGATTTAAAGCTGTGATAGCTTTAGTTAAGCAATGTGTCTGTTCCTGAGTTATGACATAAGGGTTCACACTAGTTTGCAGTTGCTGAGGACTCAAACTTCATTTCTTCAGGCTTCATGAACAAATGGCAGAGCTATGAACGAGGTCCTATGTAAATGATTAAGCTTGAGTGATTAGAACATTTGAGACATAAGTTATAGATAATTTAGTGTCTATTATCTAATCTGATTTACTAATGAACCCTTGATCTAACATGTCTAGTGATCTGCTATGCCTGGCTGAGTATTTTTAAGATTTATTCTGAAGGAGGGACCAATAAAAATTCATACAGTTCACGCTTATGAAGCTTGTCTTACAGACAAACAATTGATATAATCAGCCTCTATACCCAGAACTATTTTTTTTTTCTGCAGAAAAGAGAACTTAAATGTGGTTTTATTGTCTGTCTGAAGACCTTCTGGTGAAAGAAGACGTGGTCTCACTTGGTCCTTCAACATGCTCCACCTTTTTGAAACTTGAACCCAATAGAAAAACATTCTTGAGACTTCTTTAAGTAACAGTGCTGGAGAAGTGGTCCTTGGTCACTTCTTGACTTAGTGAAGACATACGATTGACTACCACAGGTCCTGTTCTGTACAGGGCTTCTCTATGTTCAAAAATCTAGTTCTGTGAAAATATCTCTAATAAGATTCTTAGTTGAACATAGCATTTGTCCAATTTATTCATAAATCAACCAAAGAATCCACAGATGCGTTCCTACAATCTATCCTTATAAAAGTATTCAGTAAGTACTTACAGGGAAGAAAACCCCGCTGAGCTAGTTAATCATTATTTTGAGAGCAAAGAAAAAGGAGAGCTAAACTATAATTATAACCTTGGTGATAATGTATGTAGGAATCTTTCTTAATCCAGGCTAATCTTGTTCCATGTTCTTGCCTACTATAAAAATCTGAACGATTTTTGACAAGATCCAAAGTTTTGTCAGTTGTTAAGAATTAATTGAAAAAATTACTAGAGCACAGCAGCTATTTCAAAGGGACTGACCCAGAACCAATTAGAATTTTGTAACAATTGACCATTCACCACAAAACAGTTATCATGAGCTTTGGCCTCTGAAGTGTGGTGTTGGGGGTGGGGGAGAATCAGATTAAAGAAACTTTAATTTTTCCCCCTTTAACTAAAATATCGTTAGTAGCAGCTTTCTCAACACAACTATCAATCAACTTATCTAGGTTTTAAAGGCTGTGCTCAGCTTGCAGGAACAGCGGTATGGAGTATAATGGATGCTTATCCCCTGGCTTTAGATGATACACAATATAGGTTACTATCTTGAAAAAACAGGTCAGACATAGGAACATTCTTTATCAAATTGCTGTTGACAGCCCAAACAAGAGATTGAAGAACACCACAAAAAGGTTCTTTCATCTAAAGACAACAGAGTTTATAATTGGTCATTCTTTCGTCCTTCATCCTCTCCTCAGCAGGAAAAAGAAAATTCCTAGTGCAGTTTCTTGAACATGGTCAGCACGAGGGTAGGCTGGTGTACACTGAGAAATAGGTTCAGTGTTCAGTCTTTTCTCTTAATGTTCCAGCTACTGAGTGGGCAGGAAAAGCCAACAGTGGTCTTAAACGTTAAAAAGGAATGAGAACAATGCAGAACTTTGTGCAGGGTTATCAATATTTTGGGACAACAAATATGTAATTGCTTTGAAATAGGAAAATAAAATCAAAAGCATAAGTATTTTCCAGATTATTCTATAGTATATATAATATTGTTTCCTATCTTCTGTCCAAAGATAATATACATAGTGGGTATGCAACATAGAAATATGTTGTGTACATGCAGAGAAATACAATACACAGAAATATGTGTTATTACATCATATGTTTTAGTATATACTGCATATGTGTACCCATATAAGTATAAAAATATAAAGATATTAGACAGATTGCAAAGGATGTTAGAGTCAAATATTTAGTGTTGAAGAACTTTTCCAGAGGAGCACTATGTTTCAGATGAAAAAGAGAACTCTATTATTCTGATTTTCTGCTAGTTTTAAGCTATTTTATTTCACCCAGTTAACTCTCACTTAAGTTGCCTTGCACTGGTGATGCATATTTCCAGGAGACGCTTGCAAACTTAATTTGAAAATACCAGAGGTTGAAAATTTACTATCCCTTTTGGTGTTTCCCTCTAACAGTCAATTCTCCATGAAGAATAGCTAAAAAAAACAAATGAGATGAGAGCAATTAAATCACTGTCCCACAAACACTTATGCTTTTGCTTACCCTGACACACATGAGTAGATCCACTGAACTCAATATAAAGAGAAATCAATAGAACTGGTCATGTGTATCAAGTTAAATATATGAATAAGTGGGTTTAGATTTAAAGCCTGAAATTGGCTTGGAAAAGTCTACAATAATACTTTTACATACTTTATAAATGAAATTCATCCTGAAGAAGATTCATCCAAGAGATTCATAGAGTGCACGAACAGATCCAACCATTATCCTACAAAAACTCAGCTCTGGCCGTGTTTCTTTAGCTCTGGCTCTAGTGTTCTGACTGGCAATAGCAGAAAAAAGCCCAAGCTGTCCAAGATAAAGATCCATATGGATCCTGTATGCATGCATCCCAAAAGGAGGAGCAACCATAATGTCTAAATGCCAGCTGGAAAGGCAAAGCCCCTCCTTTGGTTATACATCTACATCATCTTAAAGTACCTGTCCAGGAGCTGAGTTTCCTTTGCAGCAGCCATAGAATAAAAACACTTGTTACAAGGTTTAGAGAGGGGAAAAGGCTGTTTGTGTGCTTTTTAAGAACATGTAAAGACCTTTGCTGACAAGGGAGCCTCTGTAGGGAAACTTCCTAGGTTGGAAGCACAGGACTGTACAGGCTCCTTGTTTTTGAAGGTGAACAAAACAGGGCCTGGATGATGGGAAGTTTGCTGATGGATACTATTTTTTAGGGTGATATGTCGTATGAGGTCTTTCCATCTTGCAGCTGGAGGATGATATTGGTAGTTGCTATGTGGCAATAGCAAAAGAGAGAAAGTTTGTGACAAATCTAGAAGTCTAAATTGCTTTACTTCTTTAGGTTTCTTGTATACAACTTGGACAATTTGTGAACTGTGTTGTAGATTGTTTTACTGTACGTGGCTTTGAGTAAAATCATTCTAAGAGAGTAATGAATCCTGTCATCTCCTTCCTATGAAATTCAGAGTGTTCAGAGGCAGGAGAGGAGATGAAATTTCATTTGAAGAAAAACGTTGGCCATTCTTAGTGGCACAGTACTGCCCAAATGCCCTAGAGGAGCAGGGGAAAAGGAGACCTGCAGAACAAGGACCTCTTGGCTTCCTTGCTTGAGCAAAGAAACAATGTGGGAGTCTCACTTGAGCTTGGTTTCTAGATGAGCATAATTCCAGTCACTTCAGTGGATTTATTTCCAATTCATTTAATGTCATTGTGAAAAGAAACAGACACAAAGTTTGCTTTGGCACTGCACATTGTGTTGCGTCACTGTCTAGCAAGCTTCCCATTGCACATTTTTTCAAAAGGATGCATCTGCCATCCCAATACAAATAAAAATAACATGCATGTGTCTTACGTTAAAGCTGAATGAGAAACATGATGCCACATGAGTGTTGTCCATTCCTCACTTAAAGCCCTGTTGCCTCATAAACGACATCAGAGACACTGTATGCATATTTTTTCCTTTCGCTCTTAAACCATAAAGGTTGGGATCAAATCCTAAAAAGCTCCCATTCAGATAATATTTACTTTTTTCCTGGAATCAAGATCCTTTTGTGCCATTTTGCCATACTCCTCTGCATAGCATAGTCAGTCTTGGAACTATTTCTGACCTTATTTTAATGGCCATAACTTGGTGGTAGCTAATTAGAAAAATCCTGAAAATCTCAGTTCACATGCAATCTGGAAAATCTGTGATACTTCAGAGATTGTGCAGACTCCCTAGAGATCTTTCTATGGCTTAGATGTTTATTTCCCCTTCTTTTTCTTTCTGTCTGATCTGGTTCACACATTTATCCACTGACTGAGTCTTTGGTTTTGTGTTGCTCTACTCATTCTTATGTCTTAAAGCAATTGGATACTCCCAAACAACCTTTCTAGAAAAAGTTCTATTGTGTCCCTGTGGTGGGAGAAGAGTGCAGTTTGCAGAATTTGCTCTCAGACTATTCAGTGCAGCCTTGTTAGTCTTGTCTTGAGCTCACCCTCCCTCTGTGTGAACTGGACTGTGAGTTCTGAGACAGGTCAGTAGTTGCTTCCATGCAAGTGTTTCAACTGGAAAATTGATTCAAAACTCAACCCACCACAATAAAGTGTGTTTTGTTTGGCTAGTTTGTCATCTGTGACAATATTGATGAAGTGATAACTTGGTGGCAGTCTAAGACAGATTGTACTCCTCATCACTGTTGATCTAAGTAAGTGAGATAAAGAGTGTGTTTTCCTTAATCTGTAAGGGGATGGGGAACAAAGCAAATTTCTACCAAAACTAAGAGCTGAAACAAGCCCAGTGAATAACAAGTTGTGCTTTAATCCCCAGCACACCCTCATCCTTATAGTTGTCACTTGTAGGTGACTTTTTGTTTTTCATGACTGCAGGAGTAAACTCTTCATTTGGATTCCCATCTGCTCTTATCTCCCTTTTTCTGTGATGTATTATTCACCAGAAAGCTGAGAGGCTACGAGGGCCAATGTACTGCACGACAAGCTGACGCTGTTGTGACATCTCACTATGTCACACTTCATGTCAAAGGGCAGATAAGCGCATGAGGAAACATGAAAGAGTTTATCCAGAATAGAAAACTTACAGTCCGTGTCTCATACTATCATTTTCTTATCCACCTAGCAGCTTTTCCTAGTGCTATTTTTTTCTCATGTTTGCCAGGCAAAACTGATATTTTACAACCTTCATCAGCTTCTCTCAACGACAGACCTCCTATCTGTAATTCTGACCATAATGGCAATAGCAGCAGTGAATGAAATACATATTCCTTATTCTGTTATTCTAAGGAAGTGATAAAATAGACAAGGCTTGTGGGTTGATACAAGTTGTAGCCATTGTTGCCTTTCCTTTTATAACATTCCCTTTTATTGTGATTAATACTGAGTTTATACTATTTAGCAGTTCATGATAGAAAATGTTTCCCATCTGACTGTTTCTGCAGGTTTGAATTACGGAATGGAGTTGTAATGTACATTTACCACAGTGTCTTCTTTAGGAACTTCCAGTTGTAGCAGAGAGCAACTTGCAAACAGCTCATGAGGGTTTGCCGTCTCTTTTCTATAAGAGGAAGGTCTAGAAAGAGTCTGTGTTTGCCCCAATATTCATTGTGAGAAATCAGTTAGTCCCATCTAAATAAACAGCATTTGGAGGTTTTCAGTTCATGCATTGTGTTCAGTCCACTTGAACACAAGAATTCTCCACACAAGAATTCTCCATGGGAGTTGTTGATCAGTGGTAATTGCTCAGGTAAGTAATGTAATATTGAACTCATGGCTGTGTATGCTAGTGAGGATTTATGAATGTAAATAGCAAACTTGACTCCCGCGAGCACTCATGGTGAATCTCAGCATTTGTTTTTTTCCAGAGTGTCTCTGCTTATGAAACCTGAAGGTATAGATCAATTCTGAAATATAAATTCTTGGATATAACCACATAGAAATTTCCTAGAGTGCAAGTGAATCAATACAGTGACTGGACTCGCAGTACAGCAATGAAGGTCCAGCTTGGATGGGCAGCTGGGAGGAAACATTGCTTCTTGGAGAGATGAAAACTAGACAAAAACCTTTGAAACATACTCTGGACTTTAGGCTGGCTCAGAACCAAAGGAAATGGCAGTAGAAAAAATGCTGAAATAGCATTACCAAGGAAAGAAAATATAAAATCAAGCAGAAAGGAAGCTAACAGAACAACACACTGTTACTCAGAAAATGAAACATTTTGCAAATAACTGTAAAGCTGTGGTATGAAGCATGGATGCTGCTAAGAATAATTTGAAATGTCTGAAAGTGGAAATTAAAAATGAAAATGCTTAATTTGGCAGCGTGCTGAGACCCCTGTCAAGGTGCTGAGTACTCTCAGCTCTTAACCTGACTTACTCAAACTGCCCTAGGGGTATTTGCAACTTCACTGCCTCAGGTTCCTCAACTCATTGTCACCAAGTGACAGAGGCAGCAGAGGAAAGAGCAGGTTTGGATGTGAGAAACAAATCTGAGGGGTTTTCCTCCCAAATGATTTTCTTTATCCATGTTAAATATGAACACTGAATACTTTGAAGACTTTCTGTGCCACTAGGAAGAAAGGTATGACTTGGCAGATTTCCAGAGAGCTCTGGAGGTGAGAGGCTGGAGGCAAGATGTGTTTTTGTTGCTGACTCACTTCCTGCTGTGAGGAAAGAGGATGAATTGCTCAGCTCCTCACCAGCCTCCCCACGGGTGAACATGCTCCCCATGGCAGTCCTCTGAAGTGCCCCTCAGACATTGAGCACAAGCTTTCTAAAGAGCTTGGATCTCTGCATATCCTACCCTACTGACTTCATTCTGAATGCTTGGAGTGAAATATTCCTTATATGCATTATGGCTGGACTACAATTGTACAAATGTACCACAAAGCAAATGTGTTTGCTTCAAATTGCTTTTAATCTAAATTTAAGTTGGAGGCTATGATGGCAAACAGATTAGAGAGAGGAACCAAACAGGCAGCTTTGAGCAGCTAGGATAGAGCAAATGTCACATACTTGGGTTGCTTGCAGCAACAGCAGCAGACTGTTTGTCCCCGAGTGCAGGATGAGGTAACAGCTCACCCCCGTGCTCAGCTGTGTCTCCATGGCCACCTACACAAACAGATTCAGAGAGAAAAAAGGCAGGAGCCCATGTGGGCAAGCTGGAGGTTAGAAAGTGAGGTCACAATATCAAATGAGGAAGATAGAAACAGATTCTCTTCGATGACATGGTGCTTTTCAGGTGAGCACATCTGACAGTTTGAAACTGTTATTCCTTGTATTCTCCCCTCAAAAAAGGTGACTTTTCTGCACTATAAATAATAGGACAGAGATCTGTAATTCCTTTTTTATTTTTGATCCAAGTAAAATTATCAAAATTGGGTTGAATGAGAACAGTAAAAGTATTTTCCCATTGCAGAAAGAAAATTTAAACTTTTTTTCCCCTGGGAAATGCCTCAGTCAAAACAATTGAGATCAAAAGTTTGCTGTGTCACTGACATAAACCAAGAAATGTTTGTCTTAGAAACTCAGAAGGTGACTCAGCTGTATTTTCCACATCCAAAGTAAAATCTGTTGCACCTGGGCTTCTCCCTTTACTTGGCACAAAAGGCATAGCTGTAAACACTTTGGCAATATAAATGAAATTAATTATGGATTTGTCATGTCATAGTTAGGAAATCTATGTGTAGGTATAGTCAAGGCATTTGGCATCAAGTCTGGGCTGAGGAGTTTGATGAGAATTAGGAGGCTCTTAAAAGGGCTTAGTCATCTTGGATGATGCAGCAGTTTAAGAAAGTACAACACTTCGTTAATGTCATAAGAAAAAATAAGGAAGTTGATCCTTCAGCAATTATTTTTGGCATAAAGGAGAAAAAAGTGCAGATTCTCTTGTAGCTGCAGTTCTGCCTGTCCTTGGGGCAGCTCTCCAAAGGGATGCAGCTGTGGGAGCACCTCTCACACCCCTTGTTCCAAGAAGAGCAGCTGAAACAAACATGCTGGGTCTCTGCCTTGCACTCAAATATTGAACAGTTATAAATACCTTTGATGTGCCTCTATGAGTCTCTTGGGTCTTGTGGAATTCTGGAAGCTCAGACCACCCTGTCCCTGGAGCCTGCACCAGCACCGAAAGGGCCAGGACCTCTGCTCCAAAGGAATGCCCATTGCCGTGCTGCTCCTTTCAACAGTCCTAGAAATCTGTCCTATGGGATGTGCTGGGGATTAAAGAAGTCTTTCAAAGAGTATTGCAGCTACTTTCTCACTGCATTGCAGCTACTTTCTCTGGTTTCTCCTTCAGCAGGTATACGTTAAAAGGCATTCATAGAGAGCAAGATGGAAAAAAAAACCCAAAGGAAATACGAATGTCTGTTAGGAACATTTGTACAGAACATGAACTTGTACATTTGTGAGTGTTCTGGCCAGCACATGAGTGGTAAAAAATGCAGACTTGCTCCCACATTTTCTCATTGTGTCTTAACCAGGCAACACAACTTGCTGAAGTTTCCTGCCATTTCCCCAGCTCTGTGTTATCTGCTAGTTTTTACTTTTACATGTGTTTTTTCTGTTTAGCTAGTGTATGGTCAGGCAGGATGAGTCAAGCACAGGTGAAGGCAATGCAAAACACCCAATTATATGATTGCATGATATGACTAGTTTTCAGATTTCTTGAATGTGTCAGAATTATGAAGGGTTTGAACTCTTAAACTATTCTGCCAGTGGGTACCAGCAGAGAGGGCTTTGGGAAGCAATGGTTCCCTTCAATACTGCGGTTTGAACTATCATCCCTGTATAGTGGATTTGTCTTTCTTTTCTAAATAAAATCGTTTAAATATAATAAAATTTAATGTAAACTTTATAAAAATTAAAAACTCAGATTCTTTATTTATGAATGAATTATTTAGGTTCTTCATGTTAAGAAAGTAACTGATTAAAGTAAGCTACTTCCCCTTTTACCTTAATTAGCTCAATGTGCATAAAAAGTCATCTGATACTCCAATCTGCCAACTTTGGCTATTATTTACTTTTCTGGTGGAATTAGTAGGCACCTCAGAGATCTGAGAAACGATTCAGGGAAATCAGCAGAATTAAATATCCTCTGGTATTTTAATCTAGCTGTGGTGACCACTCTGTGCATTTCAAGCTCCATATTCTGCTCCTTGAAGGCAACTGAATTCAGCACATCTTGTCTGAACCAGGGAGGAGGCTGTGGTCCTGATGCACTCTCACCTTTCAAAGACAATCGTTCCCATCAGCTTCATTCCTGCTCGAAGCTTGCAAAGCAGGTGAGTATCCATGACCTATTTCTTATCTTCTTGCTGTGCCTAAAGGAAAGCGGAAAAGAGCTCTGGCTGCTCCCTTATTTTCTTACCTTCTCACTTTCTGAAGCCCTGGGCCATCAGGCTTCCCCATCATTTCCAAGAGAAACACTCTCCATAAAACTGCACAGCCTGCAATGCAAGCTGTGAGCCCAGAGTAATGCTTGGAGGTGAAGGGAGAGAAAGATGGTGCTTTTCCTAAAGAGCTTCCATTAATGGATAATTTATAGTGTGGATAATGAAAATATTGATTTGGGCTCTTTAACTTTGAAATATTACATTTAGCTTGAGGCAATAAAGACTGTTTGTTATAGTGAAGATAATGACACTGTGGAAGCAGCAATGCTTTTTGTCATCTAAGGGTTTCCACACAAAATACGGGGAAAAAAGTATGAAAGTATGAAGGGCAAGGGATTGATTTTTATAAGAGAGTAATGATTGTATTTCTGGAGAAATCCCTTACTTGATGGCATTTAGGGATAGGAATAGTGTCTCAAGCACATGGCAGTCCCAAACATCAAGGCAATGGGAGATGGTACAGATATCCTCTGGTGAAGGCTGGCCTCTCATTTTGAAGAATCATTTCCATTTGTGGAGCATCCAGATTTGGAAATAAATGTTAGGAATTGAGGAGTCTCCAGAGTCTCCGTCTTGTGCCTACAAGCTGACAGATGGCTTTGCCAGGCACTTCACTGTCTGACTGTACAAAAATGGAGTGTACCATAAACTCAAATGCAGGCTGCTGTCTTTGGAAAAATTATTCCTTCTGCTTCTGTTTCCCAAAGAGCCAAGATTATGTCTCTGATGTCAAAAGGCTGCTGGGAAAGTGCATCCACTGGTGTTTGTAAAATAATATTGACTTGAAGTAGCTACAGTTTCCATTGAAGAGAAATGCTTCTGTGGAACTTACCGATGTTTTCAGAAGAGGAATCTGAGTTCTCAGTATTTTATCTAAACAACATATAACTTACTGATCAGTCTTTTTCTGCTGTTTTCAAAGCATTTAACAGCATGTCATGGCCTGTATATGAAGTGCTGCAGCATCTGACACTGCTATGGTCCCACACTGGTGGAGAATGCTGAAGCAGACTGTACACAGAAATAGTGCTGGCTATTAAATGGGCATAGCTAGATCTATTTCCATCATTCAGACTCCTAAAGTTTTGACAGCTTGATCAAACTAATGAACACAGAAGTGACAGACATATTGGTTCACTAATATTAGGTTACCAATCTTTGCCTTAAACCCCCATTAATGCTTCTTCCCTTGCTGCTAATGCGAGGATAACAGATAGCAGCCAGACTTTCTGGCTCTACCCATGTGCAAAACTTCTAAACATTGGGCCATTTTTGTCTCCCACTGCACTTTGCTATAAAACCACAAGGTTAACATGACCTTCTGGCCCATTCCATTTTGTGTCTTGTTTTCAGCTGAGCTTTGTTAGGGACAAAAATCTATGTTATATTCCATGTGATCAAAGTTCTTCATGCCATCTGTATTCATTTTGCACTATGTGCAAAATACTATTACAGTGGTATTTTGCACATAGTATTGATTGCCTTCATTTGTAGCTATTATAGACACCAGACACTGTTCAGTTTTAAAGTTGAGCGTCAGATTTCCCATCTGCAATCTCCAGGTGCTTTCTTTCCCACCCCCTTCCATCCACAGAAGCTTTCAAAGACTCTGCTTGAACTATTTTGCTTCGAAACGATTGAAATAACGTTGCATGTTATACATTGCAGTTATCTTTTCATAATTTCGTCTGTTATACTGGCTAATTTCCCAACCTCCACAGTGGAGAAATGTGTTTAAATCTATAATTTTATTCATGTCTCCAGATATATCTCTTGGTGCTTGGTTGCTATTATTAGCAGTAGCTGTACATTTTGCATCACTAGAGAGAGTTGTTTTGGAGGAGATCCCTATTAGTCAAGCTCCGTATTTTTGTTCTGCTTGTGTTCAGTTCCTGCTTCAGAGTTGGCAGTATGGTCACAGACCTGTCTACTCGCATCTTGGTATGAGTAGGTGCTCAAAGCCACCCTATCTGACAAGTAATTAGATGAGTTCTGGCCATGGAAATACATGTCAGGGGTAAAGGAAAAGATTACTGAAACATGGGGTATTTTCAGCAAACGTGGGTTTTGCACTTCAATAGACCAGCTAAAAATGCAAACTGTTTTACTGGTTAAGCCTAAGAAGATGAAACTGACTGGTTTTGTTAGAAATAGTTCAAAGAGAAAAAATTGTAATATCAATGAAAATATATTAATTAACTTTATTGTTTTTGACTGCTACCATTTAGCAGAAACTTCTGCAAGGGTAAATCAGATTGTGGCTCAGCAAAGTATTTAAGCACAAAATCAAGTTTACACCTGGGGATAGATGCATTTATCTTCCAAAAAGCAGACCATCACCTACACCAGTAGAAAACATGTTTGATCCACTAGGACCTGTTCAAAGTTACAAAATATCCAGATAAATCTATCATGAAAGCTGGGAATGGCAACATCCATGTAATCATAGATAAGATTTCTATCAGTGACACTGGGCTGAGTTTCTGAACCAGCAAAGACTTGGAAGGTGCTACTGTGAGAGCTACTTTACAAAACCAGGAGAAAACAGAAACAATTCCCAACAGGAACAGGAACACGTGGATGTCCTCAAAGAGCTTCAGAACATTAACAGCCTTGTCCTTCCAAACCGCTGAAAGCAATACACTTCAGGGTAGTAGCTTTTTATTCATAGAATCACATCATAGAACCATAGCAAGGCTTGGCTTAGAAAGGATCTTAAAAATTGTCCAGTCCCAACCCTCCTGCCATGATACCACCTTCTAGAGCAGTTTGCTCAAGGCTCCATCCAACCTGGCTTTGAACACTTCCAGGGATGGAGCACCCACAACTTTTCTGCGCAACCTGTTCCAGTGCCTCACCACACTCTAAGTAAAGAATTTCTTTCTAACATCTAATCTCTTCTCTTTTAATTTAAAACCATTCCCTCTTGTCCTGTTCTTCCTCTTGTAGTGCTGATGTACCTGCATGCACGTTGCAAGCTGCAGTGCTCTGTCCCTGGGGTGAGAGCAGAAGTGGAAGGTGCCTGTTCTCTCTGTGTGTTTGGCAGATGTGAGAGGGTAACCATGCCTGTAAATCTGCTTCCTCTAATGTGACTCTGGGGAGTCTCTTCTGGAGCATCTGTAGAAGACCCCACCCAAAAATGAACAGTGGATGTTGTGCAGAAAGTCTGCTTCTAGCCCTGGCTCCTCGCTACCATGCATGGCTGATTAAAAACCCGCTGGAGTACGAAGTAGAAATGGCTAGATCTCCATTTTAACGGCTTGAATGAACTTCAGACTTCAACAGCTTAATTTTCAGAAAAAGATGAAAAATCAGCTGAAAGATTTAGTGAAGATTTGATTTATTAATTATCAGACACCTGGCCTGTAAAATGAAATCTAGTGCAGGCAGCACTCAGCTGGAGGAGCTGTTTGGGTAAAAGCTTTATCTGTATAACAGTAAATTTTGTTTTCATTGCTGTTTTTAAAGGCGTTTGGATGGTAGAAGAGTGACTTTGCAGCAATAAGTCATTGCTACCAATACGCATTTTAATAACCCTTAATTCACTACTGAAAAATCCAGGAAACAGATCTTCAAATGCCAATAAAAAGATTGATTTATTCCATAGGTTGCTGCATCATTCCATAAAGAATAAAAAGGCATTGGAAAGATTTGCAAGAGACTATTCCCTGCAAACAGACAAAATTTATCAAGGAATGTCTAATGACAATCAAGCAACTAATTTGATATAATTGATTTCAATAAAGCTTAAGGCATTGCAGAAATCTAAATGTCTTCCTTTTCATGTTTTCTGCCTGCCTTTTCCTGAATAGAGAAGTCCACATTTCCCTAATAAAATCCTTCACAACCACAGTTCCTATATGTAGGGCAGTACTGAAATAGTGATATGATTGCTCACCGCTTGGACTCACGCTTCCCCTCTGTTGAACACCAGGAAAAGACTGCTCTAAAAAGCACTAAAAACAAATGGCTGCTCCAGTTCTAGGGCAGGTCCATTCAGTGAAATAAAGACATTGAATATGTTAGGAAAGCTATCTTTAAAAAAAAAAAAAAAGGGCTCTAAACCATTTTACAAATATTGTTGCTTTTCTCTACATAAGTCTTTGGCTTAGAATCACTATCCCTGGAATTGTTCAAGAAATGACTTGATGTGGCACTTATTGCTATGGTCTAGTTGGCATGTGGGTGATCAGTCAAAGAATGGACTTGATGGTCTTGGAGGTCTTTTCCAACCCCCCATGACTCTGTGATTCTGTGACATTGGAGCAGAATTGCTCAGTTTTATCCTAAGAAAAGTGCACCAGTTGGCTCGTCCATGATAAGCAAGATCTGGGCAGTGTCATGGAGCAACAGTAAGAGCTAAAACCTCAATGCTGCAAGTGAGGCAGGAAAACAAAGTGTTTGTGCTCATCTGCCAACTCCCATAATACCTGGCTGTCTGTTAAAGGATTTTGTGACTGCTGGCAAACATGAAAGGTAACATTACCAAACTTTTTATTTTTTAAACATGGAACTGTTAAGGCGCAAATTAGGAAATAGCTCATGAACAACTCAAACATTTTTTAAAATAGAGGCATTACATTGGAAATCTACCTGTGGAATGAGTTGTGTGCATTGCTAACTAGGAGCCTGTGATAGAAGAGTGCAGTTTGTGGTCAGGAGTGACGAAACATGGCTCCATGCCAGGGAATTTTGGAGGATGAATATATGCTTTGGTCCCAGCTTTAAGCAGCAGATTTGCTCAGTGCTTTGCATTCCTCAAACCTCATAGCTAATGAAATAATTGAGATCAAGAATTTCTCGTCAAGAAACTTTCCAGAGGTCTTCCAGTATTGTGTCACAGTAGTTGAGATGTCCAGAAAGGGATGTTTGAAATGTGGAGCCAAGTTCAAGACAACTCCAGACATGAGGTGGATATTTGAGAGGCTTCAAACACAGGGAAATGGCCTTAGGAGTGTTTTCCACAGAGTAATAAAATGTTAAATAAATCATGACTGAAGTAGATATATTGTCTATTTTGTGACTGTAATAGGTCTGGTCCACAAAGGCACCTGAAAGAATTAGGACTAGAGGAAAAAAAAAGTGCCATAAATGATACACCTCTGTTAAAACTGGAGCTATTCTATAATATTCCTTAATTCTGTCACTATCAGCTGAGGGTCTAGGCTTTGGTGTCAGGGCCAAGTCTCCTGGTTTTGGGCAGCAAAACCTAATGTCCCTGTTGACGCTGGATTTTACGCTGGTCTTAACAAATAGAATTGGGCTACCAGTGCTCCATTTATCGTGGCAATTACGTTGTTATGGCAAGATGTGGTATTTCTGTGTTTCTTCAGTGTGAGATGTGTGTGAGAAGATATCAACAGCACCAGAAAAATTGCAAGTCTCTGTGTCCCAGCGTTTCTGTGTGTTTGTGTAAAACTTTTGTGGACAGTGTGAGGGACAACTCAGCACAGACCCTGAAGTTTTAGAAGTTTATTGGCTCTTGGAACAGAAAAAACAATGGGGGAGGATAGTTTTCGTCCATACATTCCATGATTCTGAGTCTTATATTCATCTTTCTCTAGTTCCCACAACAAAACTTCAGTGCTATGATTATAATCACTCCACATTTACATTAATGTCAAATTAGGCAGGAATTCTCTGTGGTGTGCCCAGAATTGAACAGCATGACTGCATGCATCATCATCCACACTACAAGAGGGAGTGGCATTTGAAAATACAGGCAGATAAAATGGATGGAAATGATAGCATTTAACTCTGGAAAGAAAATGGGGGTGAAGACTAAAGGGACCCTCTGAATTAAACAAATTGTTTCCATGTTGTTGACCTACCTGTTAATGGAATTGAACCAACCATTAGAAAAAACAAAAGAAACCACCAAAAACATATCATTCATTTGCCATCTAATACTGTTTAGGACATGGAAAGAGGTCATCTGCTTTCACTTCACTATTACTTGTTTGCAATAATTGAGGGGTCTATAAGGATATGGCTGAGAGCCAGTTTCCCAACAAAATGAGAAATGAGGGCAATTTAAAAATGGAAGCAGATGATTGCCTGTATATTAAAAATCAAAGGAAATTGAGAACCTTGTCTTTGAACAATAAGAAATATTTTGGCCCAGAGTGTGGTACTTAGCTTGGTGGAGACAAAAAGCCACTTCATCGACATTAGCTCAGTGCAGTGCATTTGGCAAAGACCTAACAAGTTATCAGCTGTTATCCTCTGTGGAGCTGGGGGGAAGGAGACATTCCTCTCAGGATACAAATTCATTTCTATATCGCCATAATACAAGTCCTCTGTTTCTGATCTGTTTTCCATCCTTTCTCCTTTTGACTGGTTAGAAATTGAGATGTGTGTAATAGGATGAAACATGGCATCGAACTTCAGGCCTTTTCACCAGTTGCTTCAACTATGTCAGTTCTGAGACTGGTTCTTAGAGGCACATTTTTGTACTGACACATGTATATAAATGACCCTTAGCACTGGAGGGAAGGGGATTACAAACAGTGCTCTTTAAAAATCTGGCCACACACTCATTATATTCACTGTACTTGGCATCATGTCACTTGTGATCTAGTGGGCTCCATTCAACTTCCATCCTAAGGCCTCTGCGTAAAGAGTCACTGTGTTTGTTTTTAATGCTGTGGCAGGAACAGATGGTAAACATATTTTAAAGCACTAAAAATATGGAAGGGCGGTAGAAATCTACATGGCAGACATCTATTAAGCTCCCACATCTGTGACCAATTTTTTTTTTTAAATAATAATAAATATATTGTATGGAAGCCCAGTCCCTAAAAGAAAAATCTCCTTTGAAATCAGTTGGCATTTTGGATTTGCCTGGGTTACAGCAAAGGACAGGATAAACTTCCACTTGTAGTTTCCATTTTATCTCAGTCATACTAACGAAAAGGAACAAGTGAGTGTGGAGAGGGACAGCTGAACCCCTACTCACTGTGGCAGAGCAGCATGCAGAGGGCAGCCCCTACAGATCACTGTCTCACAGACACCGTGTTTTCGTCACTCTGAATGGGCTCCTATCACAGGATTTTTATAGCCTTCGCAGCTGTTTCAAGTTTCTGTCCATCTATCACACTCCGGGAGGATGATTTCTCTCAGAAGATGCCCTGTGGCTCAAGCAGCAATCTGTACACGTAGCTGTCAGGCTGAAAAGGCTAACGCCCATCCGCTCTGTCACATGCTGTAATCTTACAAGTGCCAAGACAGAAACCTACAGAAAAAATGCAGGATACTTCTTAATGATTTGCTTGTCACAGGCTAATGACAAAGCTGAAGGAGGAGGCTGAAGGCCAGGCTTTGTTTCTTAACTTTTGCTGAGGGGTTTTTTGCTAAGAGCCTAAGGAAGGGCCATTGAGAAAGAGGAGTACTGTGCCAGTGAGAGAGAGGTTATTTGCAGCAAAGAGGGTGTAGAGGGTGTTTCTCCTGTTCTCCCCAGAGCTGGCAGCTGGTGGCTGGTGATTAATTTCTGAGCGACATCAGCACCCAGGCAAGTTTATCTACTCTCCCTGTGCCTTTGGACCTGGGGATGTCAGCCTTTCTGCTCTTGCATGGCATTTCTGCCAGGGCAGTGGTGCTGGTGCAAAAGCAGCACAGCCTGGGACTCGGGGCAGATCAGTCATCCCACGGGATTGTGGACAGGTTGGTTGCTTTCCACAGGGTTTAGAAGGCAGGAATTTTCTCTTAAGAATCTTAATCTTAATGATCTGGGAGCTCTCACTCCTCCATAATATACACATAGTGCACTGCTTGGCTTGCTCAGCCCTAAAAATTCCTCCCAAAGCTACATTTCCACAGCAGTGCTGACTCCTGGCTGTTTAGCAGGCAACATCAAGAAGAGATCTTCTTGCCATGGCTTCCTACTGGCAGCTCTTGGCACTCAGGTTGTTTGAGTGCCTGAGGAATGGCTGTATCCAAATTCTGTCCTCCCAAAGCAGGACAGAGGGTTAACTGTCCTGACAGCCAGTGTACTGTCCCAGGATGATGCAGCCCATTGGGAAACCTCAGTGAAGAAATTACATATCTATAAGTTTATGGGGTCTAATGCATGAGGTGTTTGATGCAGGTCTGATATGGACTAATGCATCTCTCTGCATCCGCAGACAGGCCTGTGCAGGAAAAGGTTTTGGAGATGGTCCTGTGGACGCTTATGGTTTGATGTGTACTGTCACCGGAGTCAGCCCCACACTGCCTGAAGGAAATGAATCCCTCACAACCAGGGCTGAAGCTCAAAGCTCCACACCACTGTATGGAAGGCATCACTTGGGGAAGGCGTGGAAGATGTGGACCCCCTCTTGCACCCCAGCTGCACTCTGGACACTGCTGGAGGCTGCACTATACCTGCCACAGATGTGCCATGGCTAGCTGAGAAACTGGATCCTTCTAGAGCAGAACCCCTAGTTTTTATTGGGCAATATTGGATGTGTTTGTGTCAGTATTCCTAAAAACTGAGGCATCAAAAAACCTTTGAAATTCTGGCCTTTTTTGTCTTTAATGTCACATTCAGAGATTCCTTCATGTTACGTATTCTTCAGGGGGAACCAACAGACATTTCTAAAAATTTCCCCTGTAGGAAATCAAGTCAGGAATATTTTTTTTTTCTGTCTGTGCAAGAAATAAAAAGGATAAGATACAAACAGGAGAGAAACTTCAAGGGGAAAATGTTCTGAGCAGGGTGTGCCAAGTTGAAGCTTTCAACTGCTGCTGCCTGTTGCTCACAGACACACACTGACACATATGCATACGTCTCAGGCTTGATTTGGTTTGGCTCAGCCAGTGGATCCCAACATGTACTTGAGGAACCCTCCCCAAACAAAAACATGCTCTTATCAAAGCAGAAAGCAGAACGCCTAGCACAGGAAAAGCTGTACAGCTATTAACAAGTAATTTATAAGCAGCCTGAGCTAACAGCTAACATGTGGCTGGCTTTGGCCCATGGATGCTTGCTGGTTTTGGGGGAGGAATAGTATGAGCTAGACCTCATCATTGCCCCATGTCTGGAGGCAGGAGGCTTGCTGTGCCTGGTGACACAGTGGGTGACAGTGGGCAGGACAGGCAGACCCCTGGTGCTCTGTGTGTGATGGCTGGAAGGTCGATGGAAGCTGGAGGGCTGTGACTCCCAGGAGGGCAAACACGAGCCATACTCAGAAACACAGAGGAGTGTAGTGATATAATTAATAGGTATGCGACCCTAAGTCTTCAAATATAATTATTGTGGGTGCTACTCTAAGTCTTCAGTGGTATAATGTTAAAATGAAAAAGTAATGATAATAGAGATGCACTAATCTAGCCAAAGGCAAAATATAAACAATTTATGCTACAGCTATTTCCAGTACAAGGTTTTCTTCTACCTTTAGGCTCTTGTCTGCAAACACTTGACATAAGTATTTAATTTTGCATAGATATATAGTTCCACTGAATTTGGGGAGGTGTTTAAAATGAACAAGTAAGACACTGACTATATTAAGGATGCCTTGCTGTACAGGAGCACAAAATCATGGGCAGGTAATGCTCCTGTTCTTCTGATGCAGCTGTGGTGGAGTAAAGCATTTAGTATAGAAATGTTGGTAGAGTAATACACCTTAAAAGCCAAATAAGCTCAGTCACAAAGACAACTATTGCTGGAAGAAGCTTATCTAAACTACAGGGAAAATTTTAGATATTCTGGTGCCCATTGTTTTGTCCTTTTGCTTGAAGGTTTAAAGGGAGCAAGACAGGATGTTATCTTCTTCTTTTCTTGTCCCCTTGCTATGGCTCTGACTATGACATTTCAGAGCTGCTCCTCACAGCTCAGATCATACAGAAAACAGTCTGGAGTCTGAAATCTTGGTTTTTGTACACACACAGATGGTCCCTTCATCTCACTACACAAAGAAAAGAATGTATAGACAACTTTAACTGGATCGCCTCTACTGAGATTTGAGATAGCCACTCTCTGGGTTCAGCTTATGTTTACCACAGATTTTTAGGGTGGAAATTTTTGCATCACATTCTGATCTGAGTAGTCCATAGTGTGAATGAGCCTTGTAGCTTTCTGCTATGCAGTCACACCAAGCCCCTTTACATTTAGAGTGCTATGAAGCCCTCATGTAGCATCCTAACATAAGCTGATAACGGTTTCAGTGCTGATGGGTTGCATGGAACTTATCACTTAAGTAATGAAATAGTTTCTGCATCTTAGAAATTTCATAACTGAACTCAGACATATTCTTCAGATTGTGGTGTTGTCTCTTCTTCAGCTGCAATATTCAGCATTTACATAGCGTTGTCTTTTTTCCTGCCAGTGAACCCATTGGGAACAGCATGTGGGTAGCGTAGCCAAGACAGCGCTTGGAGACTTTAAACAACATGGCTGAAGTCCAGGCCCTGTTGAAGAAATGGCAGCACTCCCACTGACTTCAGCAGAATCAGGATTTCACGGCTGTTGTGTGAAAAAGTTTTCCCAACACCCAGTATATACAGATTTAATTTATGATACAGCTTGAAAAAGGCATAAAAATACTGGGATCCTGTGACTCTTGGCTCAGATAAGGTGCTTAAAAATAAACTTAATTGAAGACAAGATGAATCTCGCTTGTCTCTTCATTCAGGGTCAAAAGGCATGAATTTCATTCACTAAATTATCAACACTTAAAACTTTTTCTGCATGATTAGACTATTACTAAGAGTCAGGACAGCAGAGATCCTCCCACTGCATTGACCTGTGAACTTTGTTAAATCTTTTGACAGGGGTCATTGTCTATAGCATGATAGTGAATGACTTTCCAAAATGGAGCCATTCTTTTGGCTGTAACATGAAGCTGGTGCTCTTTTCTTATGGCCTGAAAAAGTTAATTTACATTGATGACATTTCTTGTCAATTTCTGTGCCATCTGAAGTTGCTGATTAGTCACAAATGATGATGTGCTGCTGTTATTGCACCTTTACAAAAAACATCAGATACTTTAAATACTTTCAGAATTAGAAATAACTCCTTTTCTTCTGCAAAATCTGTGTGAGATTTTAATCAGAAACTAATGCTTAAAAGAATGTATTTACCAAATGAATCCTCTGGAGGGTACTGAGTAAGGGGGAAGTAATCTAGGAAGAACCCGTTTATACCTTTCTTCAGAAGAGGTAGTCCACATTTCTAAATATCTAGTTAGAGCTTGCATCTTTGTACACTTTTAAAATGGACACATAGTCCTTTTGGATTCCCATGTTATAGTCTCCAAGTCCTTTAGTCTGAGCTGACAATTTGTAAGACAGGTCCTTTTCCCCGAAGTCTTTCCCCACTCCCAGTTTCCTTTCTTCTGCGGTATATGTTTCTAATTTCCTGAAAGTGTCTTTCAAATCTGATGACAAATACCCTCGAAACTGAACTTCTTTGGGATTCAAAGGCTCCAAGGTAAATATTGCCTGCCCAGTTACTGTACTCCATATCAACTTCCTTAAAACACCTTTTTTTCAGTGGTGCATACAGGAGAAAAACTGCCATTGATTAGGTGACTGATGTGCTGGGATCATTTCTTCCTGTGATCTTTCATAATGGTCTCAGTGGTCTCTTTGGTCACTTGTGCCTCATTTGCACACTGAAGATACTCGTGTTCTTCAAGCACAAATATAAAACCAATGTGCTTTCAGCTCTCAGCTTAACTCTCTGATGGTTTAAATGTGTCTGTTCTTACAGCCTGAGACTTTAAGGCAGTCTTAGTAAGCCAAATTCTGCTTTTATATCTATATGGCTGAAATATAAGAAACTTTATAGCTTTCCCAAGGTGTGAAGGCTATTCTAGAGTACTAGCAACTCTCCCCTCAAACAAAAGGATGGGTTACAGCCAACCATGTTTTTTGGATAACTTAGTGAATGTTCATGCTGGTTATTTATGCAGGGATTCCTGGCAGATTTGTAATGAATTACTATGGTCTCTTCCTTTGACAGTTCAGCTGTATACAGGACTTACCAGTATTATTTTGTAGATGGCCTAATTTAAATTATGAATGATTGCTGTGTATTATTGAAGACTTGTCTCTCTTATGTTGTTATTGCTGACACAAGTAATAACTGACAATTTTTCTGATTAATGACATTAGGGAAAAGAGGTTGTGGCTGGACTGCATGTGGCCTGCTAACAGTTAGCAACAACCTGTGTGCCAGAAAATACAAAGTGACCCAGACTAAATCAGCTTGTGGGACTGAGGGTTTTATTCTGCTCTCCAAGTCTTCACACTTTTGTGGAAATTTTTCTCCACAAGGACTGGGGAAGTAGAAATTTCTTCCCCCTGGTGCACACAGAGGCCCAGCATGACGAGTGGATACTGCTAACACAGCATTGCTGGATAACTCATATCCCTGATGAGGCTGCCATGGAACACTTCAGCTCAGCTGCACCCTGTGGTGACAGACAGTCTCTCCTGGATCACTGAGCTACAGGACATGTGTTTTATGAAAACATTAGTAGTTTTAGTGGTAGAGGCAAGAAGTTTTTTCCTAGGGGTATAAGAACCTGGGGAGATAAAGTCTCTGTTATAATAAGCTAAAAAAGGGGAAAATCTTCCCTCAAAAACCCTGTAAAAGAGGTTCATGCTTGTGAAGCATTATGTAGATTTTAACATTAATAAATCTATGAATCATAAGTTAGTGGTCCTGTGCCTTGGCTGTATTTAGTAAATGCTAGTAAATTTAAGCATGCCCTGGGATTGGCATCTGGGCTGCAGAATGCACATTTTGGTTCAGAAGTTGTTAAAATAATCTATTCCACATCCACTCCTTGTGTAAAAGCTCTCAGTGCCTGTGTATTGCTACATAAGTATATATTTTTAATTAGGATGACTCCTGTGGCTTTCAGCTCTGGCTACAGGTAGACACTGAGTTGTGGGAGAGAGGCTCAAATTTCTCATCAGCATTTCCTATATCCATTTGGGACTGCTGGGTTACCCTGCAGATCCAGCTCCAAGGACTTTAGCTGTGATTCAGAGTAGTGGAAAGGGATTTTTTTTCTTTCTGTAGCCACCTGTACTTTTCAGCTCTGCTTAAATTGGTATCTTGTCATAGAATGACTGGCTACCTCAAAATTAAGGGTAATTTAAGAGTCCCTAGTGATGCCAGCAGTGAGCCTGTAGGACAGTGCCAAGGATGGTACAAGAACCTTCACCTGTACCATTCACAAAGTAAAGGGAAGAGTCAGTTCACAATTATCTGGAGAACCAACAGGACTGTGGCTGAAGCAGTTTCTTTCAAGGTTAGAAGTGGTGATTGGGCAAGCAAACATCAAGAGAATCTTGGCTGAAAGTGATGGAAATTACACCTACTAGGGAACACATGCTCCACTAATCTGTATTGAATAATGCTTTCAAATCTTGATGGTTTTGGATGTGGTTAATAAACCTAATGCCAAAATCAAAACTGATGACATCCAGACCAATCCCATGCTAGTTCTCTTTCCTTTCAACTTCCTCTGTTGTTTCTTAAGCTCTGTTTCGGACTTTTGGACTCAAATAAACCTTCCGAATATGTTTCTCAGTTAAAATTTTCTAGTTTCACTAGGAAAGCTCTGAAAAACTAAATAATTTTACATGACTTTATTGTACAATAACAAGTCAGATTAACTGCTTTCAGAATTGAACTGATTGTCATCCAAATTTTCATATGGGTATCAGTAAAGTATCTGTCAAAGTTGTTCTGAAAATTAGACGAATATTCTTTCTCAGAATTTAACAAAGATAATGCTGGGCAGGGGAAGAAGTTGATGACTAACTAGAATGGAGGAATAGATGCGGAAATTATTTCATTTCAGCTATAAAAACAATCTCAGTAAATATATGTCAGTAAATATATGACAGGAAACAAATTCCATCTCAGAATATAGAGGGGATTAGAATATTAAATAACAGATCCAGTAGCAGTGACACTAAATTAATCTAGTTAATGGGATAACTAGAATGAACAAAAAAAGTTTTAAAAAGGCAATTTTTGTGTGATTTTGGAAGGCATTTTGAAGAACTGCAGAAGAAATGGGAAGCCAAATGGCAGGTGATTGAGATGCAACATGAGTTTGCAAGATTAGTTGTGTAAATTAACAGGCAACTTCATTTTAAAACAAGATTAGATCTATCTAGTTAGACTAATACAATGTTTACGCACACAACTATGCAAATTGGAGACAAAGTGACTGTAAAGAAAAAAATAAAGAGAAAAACTCCTCAAACTTGTTAAAACAGCTGTTTACAGATAGCTCTATTTAGGCCATAGTTTTCCTTAAATAATGGTCTTCAAACAGTCATTTAGTCTATTTATGTAATTGAAATAGTTTAATTAACTAAATGAAAACGGCTTGTAATCATAATTTGGGAGTTCTTACTAAAACCGAAGGAGAACAGAAAGAATAGAGTAAGAACTGTAGAAGTAAAAATGAGATTAAATATAATAGTGCAAATTATGTAGTCTTAAGGATTTATGAAGTTAATTTCTCTATCAGTCACCAGCTGAAAGTGGCAGACATGGCGGAAGATTTTTCTCCATTAGCTGAATAGAGAGTTACCTATGAGCAAGCAACATGAGGGGCTAAGGAAAAGGCAAATTTGATCTCAGGGAATGTGTTTCTAGCAGAAAAAACAACACTTCACAATATTATTGCAAAGTTGTTTGAATACTTCCTCTGTCTTACTGTGCAGTTACGCCTTCCCTCTTTTCCTTTACCTCACGTTCACAGAGGAGCCAGCAAGGTGGTCACGGCAGCGACCCATGGCTCATTTCTCATGGTGGAACACAGACTGACAGAGGATGTGAGGATGTGCTCGTTCTGAGCAAAGACAGCCAAACAGGGGCAGAGGAACAACTGAAGCCTTGGCACAAGAAGAGATGGGTATAAAATGACTGTAAGTTCTAGCTGGAAATAGGAGAAGGTTTCTAAGGCCTGGAGGGGTGTGTTGGGGGCTTGCTCTCCAGGAGAAGAGCCGCAGCCAAGACTGATTCATTCCAGTGTAGAACTTCTTGCACTATTATCTGTACTATGCAATTTCCTTTAGCAGCAGGGATGAAACTTCATGATGCAGGATGTTTTTGTTTAGTATTCCCTTTAGACTAAGAGCATATGAGCCTCTCCCTTTAGAGTATTGTTTTATCCAAATATGTACTTTAATTTTAATTATTTTAAATCTTGCCATTTGACAACATGGTCAAATTCTGATATTTGGAAAAAGATAACTTTAGCACTTTTACATCCAGCCTCCAATTCTAATTATCACGCTCCAAAACAGGTGTTAGACTTCTTCAAAGAAGAGGCCATTGAAATATTTCGAGGAAGGACAGATGCCCATTTAGCTGATATCTATTTTTCCTTAGTCTACTTCTTACAGATATCTGAACTGCTTTGGTTATTTTTATTTTCTCAAGGTTTTCAGGTTTCTTATGAAAACTGACATGGGAAATATTTGCTTTAGGCATTGAAACCTGTTCAAGCTGTTAGGAAGTGAAAACAAAGTCTTGAAATAGGTGACATTAATCATATATGGTATTCCCAAATCTTCCTTTAACGCACTTGTCTACAGCTATGGATATAACTGATGATATTTTTAGAGATATTCTTTATATAAAAATACCAAAAATCCTTGAACAGTGTTCACATAAAGGGAAACACACTGACTACGGGAAAGCATGCATATTTGTTTCAGAATTGGAACGTTTTTAAACCATTTTATACTCTAAAACTTCTGAGAAAACTTTACAAAGGACTGAGAGTTCACCGGATGATAGATAGATTTTCTTTAGAAATAGCTATATTTAAATAATACAACATATCCAGGATGTACTTTTAAAAGAAAAAATAAATTTTTAAAAAGGGTGTTTTCACTTGCTCAGATTTTTTTTTTTTTCATGTCAATATATTCATTGGTTACGTCTGGACTGTGGCCAGGAATTTGTAAAAATGTTGGCAAAACATGCTGTTGTACAAACTTCAAAGTTCATGTGAGACCTCATAAACAACCAGAGAATGTGAGAAAATTATTCTTGATTTCCCTGTGAATAAACTCTGAAAGTGAACTGGGAAGAATGAAATATAGAGACCATTCTTTCCCTGAAGTGTACAAATAATGCAACCTTCATTTGAAAACATGGAGTTCTTAATGCTCTATTATTCATTATCTTCCTATTCTAAAATTTTTCCATGAAGCAGCAACAATAGCACATCCTAGCTATAGATACTGGAACATATGGGGCAGGTTAGATGTCCAAAGGATGAAAAAGTAGGGCAAATGGAGTAGACCTATACTTCTAAATGTAGAATCTTTAAAGTTCAGATTTTGCATGGAGACTCTTTAGTAAATGTCTTAGGAGATACTTTAGAAGATGTTTTAACACTTGTAAAAAGCTGAACTCTTTGATCAGCTCTGTTGTTAAAATAAGTGGTTTTGCTTTTGAAATCCCAGAAATACTGCTTTACCATCTGCTTAGATGTGGATGCTCATTTATGTGAATGATTGTTTCCCTGGTGCTGTACTAATCTGCCTCTCTGGAGGATCTAGAATATGGGTTTTTATCTCAAAAAGTTGTTACCTCAGATAATATGGTATTGTTTTACGTATATTTAAAAGAGAATGGCATTAGGCATGTTTTAATGTCAGTGTTTGCTTTTTGCCTTGTAGATCAGGAATAGATTTTTGAGCACAGCCTCTCACAGACACACATGCCCAGATTCTTAAGTGACTTCATTACTAATAACAGTAATTTAGAAATCAAGTTTTGAAGTTATTTGTGAAGCCCATTTTGATGCTAGGCAGTAAGCAAAATGCTTATCATAAACTCTTACTCAACACAGAAAACAAAATTGGTAAACTAATTTTATTCTTTGTACATCTTTAAAAAATAATTTAAAAATTTGTTGTAATATATTCACACCTTTTATGTTATGTATTATTAAATTATTGAATATTTTAAAATTATTACAATTATTATAGTTCTATTAAAATCCATGAACTACTATACAAAATTGAGAAAAACTGTTCATATTATGTGACTAAATCCAACAACGCATCAGGTTGCTTAGTTGGCGTGTGGGACATTCTGCCTAGATTTCAGAGATATCAAAGTATTTAAACAACGGTTGTCCCCACATTCCTTTATCATTTTCTGTGTATATGTGCTCTTAACTAGTGAAGCCAGATGAAGAGTGAGCTTATTTAAGTAGATAAATAAATACAAACCCCACTCATTATATTTCATTCAATCTGCATACTAAAAAACCCCTTTACTATTCTTGTCTTGTCTGTAATTAGAATTTTAGTTAATTGCAACTTGTAAGTTTTCTAGGAAATTATCAGATGTCTTGTTTTTGCTGTGATGCTAATTCAAATGTGTTAATGGTTACATCTTTTCTGTAGGTGGAATAGATGTTTTACCAACACAGCTGATGTGACAACAGTGGGACGATTTTGTGTCATGAGGTGACTGGCAACTGGGGAGGATTGGTTCAAATCCTCATTGACAGCTTTCCTTTGTGACTCTGAATTAATCTTTTAATCAGGTGTGGTTCCCCCACGTGTGCTATAAGTCAGTAATACCTCTTATCACACTGCGTGTGTCCATCAGACCTACTGAGAATGCAGATTCCTGTGTCGGAAAGGAATGAAGGGCATCCTCGTGTCTGGGGCCTCCTAATGAAATCCCAATGCACAAGATTAATGGAAAATTAATCTTTAAGGTATCCATAAGAAAAATCTGAGGTGATTCAGGTGAGCAATCATTACACAGACAAACATTCTGAAAGTAATGGGAATGTATAGATTCACTCAATTTTATATCTCAGTTGTCTATAGTCAAACAGCTCAGGTGAGAAAGGATTTTTCATATAGATAACCATCTACCTCCCAGTCCCTCAGTCATAGCCTTACCACAATAATGGTTTAAAGACAACCCTTCCAGGACATGTGAATACCTCCTGTCAAATGAATCTTAAATACCCTAATGATGCCCCTTATCTGGAAATGAAAACGAATAATAAATAGCAGTGAGTATTTCAGGAATGCATGTTCCACATTACAACTTCATTTCAATGAAACTTTAGCAGAAAACACAAACACTACAACATAAAAAAGCACACAGACTAGACTTACCCTTACCTTGTGCCAAAAATAACAATTTAAAAGTTAATCAGAAAAAGTATTCATCCTTATTCATTAGAAACAAAATGATTCTTAAGCATGATTAGAACTTCAGTTGCTAACTTTTAGTAGAAATAACTCAAAACAGCTATTTTATGAAATGTTAATCTATTCCAAGCTTTCATATGTGATCTATCAAAATACGAACCTGACCATTTTTATTCCAAAATGAAGTTTCTATTTCTCATTATTGTATCTGACAAGTTTTGGAAACACATCTCGTGTATACTCTCACATTTAATGTAAAACAATCACTGCCCTATTTTTCTGACAGATTAATTTTTTTCTCTCCTAATAGCTCTTGCACTTACAGGCTATTCTGACAGCTATTTTTTTCATCAGAGCTGCTCTCTCCTCTGACTGCTGACGTTTATTAATCAATTGATCAATAAGTCATTTGAACCCCCCTTGGGAATGCTGAAATAGCCGTTGTGCCTCTCAGATTGCCGAACTAAATGATTGTGTTGTTGTTGTGTTGTAATGGGCAGTGTTATGGAGCTCTCGTTACAATCGGAGTATGAAATCTAAAGCACACTGGAGAGCTATCAGTCGCTTTCCTACTGATGCAGAAAAGATGATTTGTTCTTGAGAAACTGCTCCTACTTGCAAATACATCTGCATGAGCTTAACTTATGCATACCAACAGCTCAAGAGACTTCAGAGAGTGTGAAACTCACATGTGGAGATCTAGGCACATGAAAAAATGTTTTTAAGACTGGCCCCAGAATGATGCTATGTATTTATTCTATTTCTTTCTGTCCAACTTTTATGTTACAAAAGCCCACGAAAGGTCTGCTCAAGAAAAAACAGGTTGGGCTTCTTTTCACTTTGAAGTTTTGGCATGGGCTATCATATATAAATTGATGTAGCTCCACTGAGGTTCTCACTCATTCTGCAATGAATAATTTGGCCCTTAAACTTTCTGAGGCACAATGCAAATTAATTTTCCATTTAAGTAAAAGTTCTGCTCCCTATGTAGAGAAGACATAGCTGCTATCTTATTGCAAGAAGTGGTGGATGAAAGATAGGTTTGTACCGTAAAGATCACAACATAGCCCAGGATATGTTTTTGGTAGAAGCTCCAACAGAGGCACAGAAACATTGGAGATTCCAGATCAGAAATGAAATTCTAGCTTTATTTGATATGGTGCTGTGCTACTTTTATGTTTTGAAATGTGGTGAAATTAAATTTTTCACTTTTTTTCCTTTGAACAAACAGTTAGTTCTCCAAGCAGACAGAGAGCAGGAGAACAGCTCTGTCTGGTTTGCTTCAAAAGTCTGGTGTGGATTATGTATGAATGGAGAAAAGGCACATTTGAGTCTGTTTTGTTCCTGGGGCACTTCAGAAATTCATGATATTGTGGCATTGTGCCACTAAGTGCCACTACTGACTTTGGCAGTATCATAAAGAGCAGAATACTCTGAATACGGCAGTGTCTGGAATATCAAGAGATTCTGAGAAGACTGATCTTGCACTCAATGACAGCTGTCGGCTGCTTTTGAAGGGAATAATGAGAGAACTGCAGGAAATTTAAGGAAACATTTTTCCATCAACCTATAGATGAAACTGTACCATGGAGAGAAGGTGCTTAGGGAGATTAGAGGACTAGGAAGTGTGAATAGCCACATGTCCTTGGGTGGCTGATCCCCAGGTAAGTCCCTCCTATCTGTAAACAAGTGCCACTGCTAGCAATTGAGGAACTGTGCATCCTGGGGCTGCACAAGAGGAACTCTAAAACAAGGAGGAAATGAGCACAGAAAAAATTAGGAGGAAGAAACCAGTAGCAGGCACTCCTTAAGGAAATTTCTCTGGAGTCTCCACGTAGCAAATCTGTCCCAGGTAACACCATAGAAAATGTAACACTATACTCCCTCTGAGGGGCAGAAGTCTCTAGGAGCTGAGATACTAAATACTGGGAGATATTTCTTCTCTCCCCATTAGTAAGGTCTTAGACCAAAAGGTTGTACAGCTTTAACAAAGGAGCAATAAACAATAGCATTCTCTACTGAAAGGGTATAAAATTAAGGAAAAGGAGTCTAAAGGTTTCTTAACATCCAGAGAATCTGACTTTGAAATCTCTCTCCTGGGAACAGTGCAACTACAGACATTGGTATTTCAGTCAAATGTAAAATCTGCCTCTACTGCGCGGTTTCCATCTGACTTAAAAAAAAAAAAAAAACAAAAAGGAAAAATGGTGGGCAGGGTTTATCTTAGTCACACAAAAGCTTCAATTTTTGTTGTTTTATCTGTATGCTTTAAACATAAAATATGTGCAGGTCTGTGAGGGCTGAGACACAGACTGTTGCTTTTGTAATACTTATTTCTGGGTGACAATTAACACTGTTTTGTGTTCCAATAAAGCACAGGCAGCTGAGATGTCTGGCAATCACCTCAGGAGAAGCTCAGCCAGGAGAAAGATTGTTCTGGGCTTGCAGTGCCTCTATTTAGACACATCTCATAAAAAAACCCCACAAATGAACCCTTTAAAATTCAGACTGCAAGGACATCTAGTGATCCTTAGTTATGGTAAGTGCTGCTTCCACTTGCAAAAAATAATCTTGGCCAGAAGGAGAGATAATAAAAATCATCAGGAAGCAATGTCTGAACCTCGTGCAGAAATCACATTTGTGTCCTCTGCTGACCTTTGCAAATACATGTGTACAAATTGGCTGTATGTATTCTTTAAAATCAATAGTACTAACTGATAATACAGAAATGTGAGACTAATGGATGAAGAATTAAAATGCCAAACCAAAGGGTTAAAATTCATATTAATATGGACAGCTAAGGCCAAGTCATACTGCAGAAATGAGGGCAGCGGGTCACTTTGACAGCTTGTCCATACTTAATGGAAGTTTATTGACCCAACTGTGTGAAACCACAGTGAATATTGCATATCACTTTGTCACATGGAAAAGCCGCATTTATGGATTTCTGTGTCAACAGCAGGAATGAAAAATCTTTTGTTAATCCCTTCCTTTTCATTTTTTCTGTTTAATGTGGTCTCTTCATAAATTTCTACTGCAAGCATATCAGTTTAGTCTAGTCTTAGACATGTGGACTTTTTCCTCATTTTAAAGAGGCCCAGATCATGAAACCCTCTCTGTAGGACCTTGCAGAAATAAAATCAGCAAGGAGTTGAGTCAATGCGGTACAAAATACAACTCCAAGCATTGTCCAGGTAAACTTCCCCCTGTCCTATTTCACACCACCAATATCTTATTTGGCTGCATTCAGCGCTTGTGCACACAGTAGTCTATATTTTTTTGTGCATTAGCACCCTTGTGCTTGGTCATGCACTAAACACTAATGGTGGTTCATCTCTACTGGTGAGTTTGCATTGCAAACTGTGAACAGGAACAGGTGACATACGGTGGTTTTATATAAATATCACAATCAGTTTCTGTTGTTAGGATATGGTGACCCTAGTTTCATATATTGCATGAATGTAGCATAAGAAAAAATCCATTGGCATGAATAATGATTAAAAAGCACAAAGGAATACTTTGACTTTCTGTACAATTTGGACCAAGATTAGTCTATTTTCCACATTGTTACAGAATCAGTCTGAAGTATAGGAACTTCTATTTCAACTAGACCAACTTATCTTCTGATTCACTGAAAACAGTTGAAAATCTGGAATGTCTGATGTGATTTTCTTTTAAATTTTTCAGCTTTTAAACCAGTCAAACTAAGAAAACTTCAATAGCAGTAAGGCCCTGTTAAACATCAAGAGAATGACTGAAGACATTTAAATGTTCCATTTAAGTTTTACAGCACATAAGTTTAATTTAAATTATTTTGAAATATCTATTTTGAGTAACTTACTAATTTTTATATATTGTAACTGTGAAAGACAATGAAAAGCTTCCACTTTTCCCTGTTCAATATTGGATTACATTCGTGAAAATAATGTCAAATGAAAACAATTATTCTTAGCAAAGAACTCTTCCACTGAACATTTTTGCCTCTTTTTATTTGGCAGTATTTATAAAATGTTCTAAATTCCCACGTTTGGTCAGCGAAGGCTAAACATGTGTGGGGGTGCATGGAACAGAAGCAGTTTTTAATTTAGGAGAATTAATCTCAGTAGGACAAGGCTCTGCTCACTTCGACAGCTGCAAATACTGGCATACACTGAGGTAAACATGTTTAAATTACATAATTTCCAGACCACTGATTTTTTTGCAACTAACTCCAGGGCAGTTCCCTTGAAAGAAAAACCCAAGGACAGATTTGTGATGCAACGTTATTGTATCCATTAAAATATGCCAGAAACATTCTGCTCTGGCTCTGTATTAAACATATTGTCCTAATATGAGATTCATGCAAGACTTCTGCTCCCTCCAACTGGACTGAACAGCAGCAGGCACTAATAGCCTGGACTAACAATAGATGCATTTTCTTTGAATTTCCCATGTTTGTTTGTGGCTTTTTTTCCTACCAGAAATTATCTGATGTTTTCTGGGTGGTTTATTTCTCTTTCATTTTCTGGCCTGACACTGAGAATAAAACCGTGAGTCAGTGCAGAAGCCATTAATCTGCTGTATTAATAAGCTCACGAAGTGGTAAAGAAGTTAAAGATTTTTATCAATCTGAAGTCAATTCCTGATGTTTTTGTGTTTTACAAGGTATATTGGTCTACACACATGCTCTCCTTGCTTCCTTCCCAACCTCTGTCTCCTCAAAGCGGGTGAAGCAGCCGAGGAACAAAGGGGATTATCTCAGGGCCAGCTCCTGGCACGTTGTTTTCTTGGAAGGCATCTTCCTTTTGGGTAGTCCTACAGAAAGCAGTCATGCTGACTGAAGAGGAAGCAATATCCTAATTGAGTAAAGGTGTTGGGCTGGTGAGGTATTTGCGAGGAATGCCTCTCAGCTAATTGTTTAGAATAGTCAATGTAGAAGAAATGTTGGTGGTCAGTGAGGTGGAAAAGAGGATAGGAAAGGACAAAAGGATTTTTAAATTCAAAATTTAGGCAATATAGAAAGACACATTCTTGAGTTGATAGCTGGCATTATTATTTCTGTTGTACCATAAGTTAAAAAATAAAAAGAAATCTAGCACAGAACGCTCTTCCAACATCATTGTGACACCTACCCCATAAGGTATTCATAGATGAAATGGGAATTATGGGTATGTTTGTCTTTGATTACTTGTGATATCTTGAAGTATAAGTGATAGCTCTGCATGTCAAAACACATATATTGATGTGCAAATAAGGTAAGTCCGATTTAAGGGGCAAAAAACGCATTACGTTTCCTTAGGTGGTTAAATCTACTTCCTAGTTCAAATATGGAAAACCAAACAATTTTGGAGCTTATCTCACCAGGAGCATTTTCAGAACATGGCATGGTAGCTTTACTTTGCTTCCACAATATCAGTTTGCCATGGAATACCACGTACTGTCTTGACTTTTAAAAGCATGAATCTGTTGCAGTCTCCTGATTGCAAAGAGGAGTAAGTCAGAGGCTGATGCTGATGCTAGGCTTACCAATGAACTTCCAGAAATAAGAAGGGATGTGGACCTCTCCCTCCTATGCTAGGCCAGTGAAAAACCTCTCATGAAAGTGATATGCTAGGAGGCAGCAAGGCAGGAGTATTTTTGGGGCAAGAACAAGAATCCAGGACTCTGCTGGTCCTCCATAACATCACGTATTGTGAGTAGAGTCGGCACTAACCCAAGCTGATATAAGGTTAAGAGGTTTTATAAGGCAATTAATTCTCTAATATGTAGAGAGGGCATTCTTTTGTGACTCACCCGTGATTCTCTTAGTAGTGCTTGGCTGCAGCAGAAACACCCATGAGATCACAAAAAAGAATTGAAAGAATTGCACCTCTTGCCCTCTTAGAAATTCTCCTAATCTGTCAGGAGATCATATTTGCTTCAGAGGGTGAGTACCATAATGAACCTACCCTGAATGATACAACATTATGGGACTCCTTTAAGCAAAGAACTTTTAGTCTCACACTTCTGATGTCTTACAAAGTATTAGCTTAAATAAAGAAAGACTTAACAGAAAAATCAAGGTATACTTGTCAGGGTCACAGAAGAAATGGGGAATAATGGAAAAATATTGGAGTGCTGAATGAAATTAAACACTAACTCCAGTCCTTTTCTTTTCTATCAGCTCTGTTACTGTTGAAGATGAAAACACCAATGGCAATAGTTAGACAAAAGCTGCCCTTGTGGAGGCTTATGTTGTCTAATGTTTCTTGCCAAGAGGACATTTCCAGGCCCATTTTCAGATTGTAGAGCTTGTCAAAACAGTCCAAATAATTCCCCGAAGTCTCATCATTTTCCTGTAAGTGTCATGACAGCTTTGATAGATGCCTTCATTTCCATGTAATAGTCAAAAAGGCAAGAACACTTTTTATTTCTTCTCAATAAGAATAAGATTTTCAAAAGTCTTTGGTGTTCTGCAACTGCTCCAATTAAATTCAATATGTTTTCTGACTAGCTTAAAAGGAAGAAAGAAGTTAGGGCCATGTTAGAGCACTTTGGAAAATCCTACACTTCTTTTTCATGTATTATTCAATCCCTTTATGTGCTTATGCAAGCTCAAAGGGTGCAATACGAAATGTTCATATCCACACCCTTGTCAAAGAGTACTTAACAGCTAACAACCCTCTGCCAAAAAAATCTGAACTATGGCTTAATTTAAGAACCATTCAATTTTGTCATATTTCCTTATGGTAATTTTTAACAAAAGTGAATCACTACTGACAAACACCCCTTTAACAATGGTATATTAATTGAATTAAGATGGAGAATAAAGGAGGCATTACAGGCTGTTAAGTGTGAGAAAGCATGTTCTACACTGAATAATTAATTTTCATTCCAAGATAAAAATGTTGCCCATTGATTTACAATCCCTTCTGGCTATAAAGCCTTTTGGTGGAAACCTGATTCTTAATTATTGTCACAGGAATGCTAAGCTTGTCAAAAAGCTATTTCCATCGTGATGATCAGCCTTAACTGCTCGGAGCAATTTTTGTGCCATACTTAACAGCTGCTTCATCATTTGTTATCTTTTCAATTAAGCACTCTATTCCTACACAGCTCATAATCTCCACAGAAGAAAGAAACTCACATGAAAACACACACATGCCTCCTTGTACTATACGAGTACATGCTCTCCTCAGCACAAACCCTCAACAACTGTCTGTCTCTACTTTATTAATCAAAGAGTTCAAACATTTCTATGAAATGCTAGTGGGATATTTGGACTGTGGCATGTACAGGTACTCTCAAAATAACATAGAAGGCTTCAAAGCAAAACGTCAGCATTTTCAGTTTATACAGTTGTGTATGTCCAACCGTATTTTTGTCTGTTAAATTTACTCCTTTCAGTGACAGAACTGAAAATAGACTGATTACTCCATTAAAAAGAGTAAGCAGAAACATGCTTTTCCCTAAAACCACCATAGTCATGCATTTATTATATTGAAACAAGATGCTTATAAATTTATGTCCTTTCCTCAGTATAGATTTTGTATTCCTTATGTAGCTATTGTATTCGGAGATTTTGTAAGATTGAATATTTTTAACCTGGATGAGTTTAGCAGAGAGTAAAGAGGGAGAGATATCAGGTGCTTCTTCCTCCTACAAAATGAGAAGGGAAAACAAATGAGGAAATTTGTCTTCCCCATCCAATGACCCTAATTGCCAGTATGACAGTATCTCCTGTAAGTGTTTTAGTTCTGCACACGGAAACGCACACAAGAAAATTTGCTGGTTCATTGGTTCACGATGTAAATCAATTCAAACTTAATTTGAGATACTTCATTTAGGCTCCTTGTTTGAGCCAGTGGTCTGTGGCAAATCTTGTTTGTGCAAAAGCAGAAACAGAAGTTAATAGATATAGAGTGCCAAATTATGTTGCCAGACCAACCACTTGAACAAAGTTTTTACCTGCGGGTTTGACTAGTAAACAAGGATGTTTGTAGAAAGTTATCTTGACATGGTATGTAAATATTATTTGCTGTCAAGTGAAAACATGAATGTGTCTTTGTAAATTTGCTAAAGTGTGAGTTGGGTGCATTTGTGAAATAACTCCTATCCAAGTGCAATTTGGAAGATTTTCAGGGGATATTTATTTGTTACCAACAGAAACTGGCATTCTATGATAAGATAATAGAAACAACTGTTCTTCACTAGAAATCTGATCTATCAATGAAACACATGATTGGCTCTATTGCTGGAACTATTCAATTCTGTGTCAGTTTGGAATTTAAATGATTCTTTATGAAGGATTTTATGTTGTACACGTACCTTGTAAGGTTCAAATGCTGTTCATCATGTTTATTTAGGCAGGACAAGAGGGAATGGAACAGGAAAATTCAAGTGCTTTTGCATATATTATATATCTGAAACTCCTTCTTTACTGCTACAATGCTGATAGACAAACCACAAAAGCATTTGTATTGTACTTTTAGGTTTTAGAGCTCCAGATGGAAAAATGATCATTTTGATCTAGGCATTTTAAAAACATATAGCTACACCAAAACCTGAACAGTACTTCTAACCATGTAGTCACCCTTGTTAATTTTTACTTTAACGTCATCAGCCTGTACACAGAAAGAAACACATTTTCTCCAGCCCTTCTGATTCACTGTACAGGGACACCAGCTGTGCTTAAAAGGCCCGGGTTTCTCCACTACAAATTCAAACCAGACATATCTAAAGAATTTTCCTTCCGCTAACTTAACCTAAATGGTTAATTCTAAATGTACTTGAGGAATCTGAATATATTTGAATGTTAAAATATCCAGTTTGCACCAAGTGACATCAGGAGGTCCCACCCCAAGCACTCATATGAGGGGTGAACCTGGGCAGGTCTCAGCCCTGCAACAACTGGAGCAATGTAGGGAAAAGGGATCATCCAGCACAGCAGAGTGAAAGAGAAATAACAGAGAGATATATAAGGACAAAGACCTATGCACGGAGAAGATACTCCATCTAACCTTGGTTTTGTTGTTTTTTTTTTCCTGGACAGTGATGTAAGAGAGCAAATGGGTTGGGTCTGAGGCTGTGGCCAAGCAAACAGTGTAGCACTGTGGATGCACCTCAGGGCTCTGCCTGGGGATGAAGACTCAGAGCTCTCTGTGGTTACAGACTAGACTGGCTGGCCTCTGCTGTGCTGCTCTGCACATTCTCTGTTCTGCCCTGCCAGCTGCTCTTCAGACATGCTCTTCCATTTGCTAAAGAGAAGAGCATTCCCCATTCTTTAGGGTAACTGACAAGAGGACTGTGCTTTTAATACTTTGGTCAGAAGAAAATTTTCCACTGTAACTCCTTTAGAAATGATTTTAATCTCCAGTTCTGTAACTGATTGCTGTGATCACCTGTAGTCCTAAGCTCAAATTTCAGTCTGTTTTTGATTCTTTCAGGTTTGGTTCCAAAATGCACCCTTTAAAGAGTTTAGTGTTATTATCCTGCAAAGGATAGTAAGTTGCCTGTAAATTATTTACAGAAGTGGGACACAGGGATAAAAACATTTTTATTGATTTTTTTCAAGGATGAGTCTATTCATATTTGGGCCACAGAGGACTCCATCATATAAAGTATTTGTATGTGTGACATGGGCTGCTGTAAGCAAAAAAAAAAAAAAAAAAAAAAAAGGAAAAAAGGAAAATAAAGGTTTTGTTTAGAGGGCTCATCTGACTTAAAGTGTTTCTGTCATCCTTTAAAATGCTGAACCTGAGGCTCATATGCTGAGTCCAGCTGAGGGTCTGGCCCATCATTTGGCATCTGTGGGAGAGAGTAGGAAAAACACTGAGTGAGAGTCTCCAGTTCTTGAATGCCCCTGGTCAGACACTGCTGTCAGCTATTCCACATGTAACATACTGAAATACACGGATTTACTTGCTAGCCCCCGAGAAGGATAGAGGCATTCAAGTGTTACTGTATACAGGCAAAATGCACAGCCCACGCTCTTAGATACGTGTGTAGCCACATGAATATATTCCCTGCTTTTCTCCACAATGCACAGAAAAGTATTTTTCAGTTAAAATGAAAGTAAAATATAAAATAAAATTCTAGAATACAAATAATTTCTATCCAATGGCATATCGAAAAAACCTCAAAATAGATTCCTTCTTGAACAAGGTCTTCCTCCATATTATCTCACAATCTCTGAAAAATGAGATTAGGAGCACAAAACCCATTAAAAATTCAAGGAATTCAAACATGAAGTCCTGCAGTATCAGAATAACAGATATGCTAAGATAATTTATATCTATGGAATAATCATGTAAAATGATTTACCTTGTCTTGAGATATTTGGCAGGGAAGTACAGATAAAATATATTGTTTTGTACATTACTTTCTGTCAACATATATGCACGTATGCACTTGGGCCCAGTTGGATAGGCAGAGATAAAGAGAGAGGATAAGTAGGTGTGACCTCTCTTTCTTAGGAGTCATAATAAGATAACAAATAAAAAGGTCAGGAAAATGGGGCTCTTTAGAAAATATCTCTCAGATTTATCCCAGATAGGAAGATGGTAGGAAGAAGGGATTTCAACTGTGTAGGTGTCTGCCAGGAGAATAATGTGTCAGGATGCACTGAACATCTGCCAGGTTCTTGGAACACATTTTGTCAATATTTTGATAAGGCAACCAAAGTTAGGAACAGAGAAAAGCTTGTTGAGAAGGGAGAAACTGTGAAATGATAAAGATTGTAAGTTGTAGTGAAGGAACATAACAGCAAGAACAGAAAAGTTGTTTCAGGAAGGAAAGGTCAGTATCACAGAGAATTGGAAGGCTGGCTTAAAGGAAAGGAAGAACCAAAATCTGAAAAACGGTTTTGAGAAGACAAATGCAAATCATCTCCTTGTGGAGGAAAAGCAGTGATTTAAGTGAGAGGATGAGTGCATTAATACGTTGCTTATGAGATAAAAGTGGTAGGCATTTTGGAGAGATGTCCCTAAGAAAAACATCTCAGCTGAGGAGGAACTAAGAAAATGGAAGCAATTTCTGAGGCTTCTAAAGGTAGAATGCAGTGTTCTTTGTCTAGACTCCTTTCCTGGAAAATAAATAATTGAAATAAAATCTTAGCTTATATAATAGGAAAATTTTTGGCTGAAGGTTATGGCTTTTCCTCATAGAACTTCTTCTCTTGACTGACCCAAGCTGACATTGCCCTTGACATCAAAAACTATTACATACTGCATCACTTTCAGATCTGTCCCCAGGCCACCTTTTTTAACTGATTTTCTCTAACACAAATACAGAACCACTTAGTTCTGCCCAGGAATGTGCCTGTTTTCTGCTTAAAGCTGCAAAGTCCCAGCTGGGAAGGTATTTTATAAGTCTAGCTCAGGCTGGGGTGGTGGAAATTCCTGTCAACAGCCACCCTACTGTGGCACCTCCATGGAGGCAAGCTGGGTTGGAAAGGGCTGGCATTACCATGGCAAAACATGAGACTGGGACCTGCAGCACCCAAGCGGAATTTTGTCACTGAATCGCACAGGAGGACCAGGCACTACCACCTGGTCATTCCTTTCTTGCTGCTGGAAATATGAGGCAGCGTATTTCTGAAATTTACCAAACTGAACACTAAAGTTTGCATGTTTTTCCCTTGAGGACAGAATGACGTGGCTGAAGGACTCATGAAAGGCTTAGTTTACTATCTAATAGGCTCATGGAAGGAGCTTTTATACTGCAGCAAAGAAGAAAGTAGAATTGCTGTTTCTTAGGACTGTATCCAGTTCTTATTTCTTGTTTTGACTTTTTATCAGAGCTCAGTTTGTCTCTCATTTTGTTTTTTTGCTCAGAATCTGTTGTCTCTCTTTTTCTGTTCTAATTGTTAAGATCTTTATGCAGCTGAGCTGTTTCTTTAGAGAGCCTTTGTTTGATGTAATGTAACCTGAGAGCTCAGCTACCATGTTCAGCAGTAAGGAATGTTTTGCAGCAAAGGTGCCAAGCCATTGCTTCTTTTGGATTTCTCTCTTTCTTTTCTTTATTTAATTGCAGGGCGAAGGACCATACTTGCAGAAATGGAAATAAAAGACCCCCCATTGTAACTGGCTTGATTATGTGTCTTTCTCTGCTCTAGAGAGTGTGTCATCTGCTAATACAAAGTGTGATTTTGCCTCAGTAAAAGGAATGTAATTTCTGGGATCTCAACTCAGTTTACTGCTGTCTTTTGGCTCCCATCCAGGGAAGCATTAAGGGATATGCTTAATTGTAATCATGTGAACGGATGAGAAGTCCTATTGATTTGCTTATGGTTTGAGTTGTGCCTAAGAGCTGTGTTTGAACGGTGCTTCATTCTACTTTTAAAAAGGACAGCTTCTCCTTTCTGCTAGGTATTAGACACAACAGGGAAAATCCTCAGAATGAAGCACATTTGCTGGCTTGGACAGCCTTAGAGAGAGTTGATGGAGTGCTGAATTGGTCTGGCAGGAAGAACTACAGAGGCAGAAAGGAGAAAATTATGAAAAAATACAATGAGGAGCAATAAGAGGTTAAGCAGGTCAGTGAGGAGGGAGATGGAGTCGTGAACAGTCTCCTACTGCCTCAGGTCTCATCGCAGGGGAATTACATAGCAGTGATCACGTATGTCCTGGAAATTTCCTATGAGAAAGGCATTGGCATCCTTTGGAAGGGATCAGCTGTTTTCAATGCTCACCTTATCTGAGAACTGCCACAAGGATGCCTCAAATACCTGATGTTGGAAGAATTACTTGTTTTCATTATTACATTAAAAAACTTGATAAAGGGAAGGTTGGGACAAAGGACCCACAACAGGTGTGATTTCATAAATTGAACATATTTGGGGGGTCCTAAAGGAGGTCTCCTATACCAGAAGGAGGCAAACCAAGCTTCTGAACAGACAGTGACAGACCACCCATGCCATAATCTATACAGGTCTCATGAAGTTCTGCTCAGCTGCACACCCACAGAGGTGTGTACCACAAAGGGATATAAGTCTTTTCAAGAAGTTAAACTCAGAGCATCCAGACCGATAGTGAATACTCATAACTACTGTATTCTAATTTGGATTGTCTCTCACAAAGCTGAATTAGCTAAGTGTTGGGTGTACGGCGTTATGAACTACACAGAATAAGCTTTTGCTGTGATTGCCTTGAGCCTTTAGATAAATGGAACAGTGTGTAAAGCTAATAATCAAGATGCTAGGCACGTTAAAATGGAATAAATACAGAATTAGAACCAAAATAAGTCATTTTCATGTGCAAACATCACAGGAAATTTCCTCTCCATGCCTCACTTCTGCTTCATTTTATAACTCAAATCCAAACAGTTACTCCACATTTTCATAAGTAGTGACATCTTGCTACCTTCCCAAGCATTTCCCCTGACCCAAAAACAAATTACATGGGGAATCTTGATCACTTCTGGGTATTTAGCTCAGCATTAGTCTCAGGGAAAACAGTTAAAATGCTGATGTAAAATGCAATCAATGAATGAATAAAGGAAAGAAGTATAATCAATGTTAGTCAACACTTTTGTAGAAGTAGGTCCTGAGAGATGTACCATTTTGTCAAGTTTATATATGTGGGATCAACCTCTGTTAAAATGGGTGTACTTCAATTTTTAAAGGTATTTTATGGTCTGATTAAAAAACAGTACTCTATAGAAATTATAAAGTATGAACTAAATGGTCTGTGAACTAACAGGTCACAGAGAAGAAAAAGTCAATTGAAAATGAGAAACAAGAAGACCAAGCCTCTGAAGCTGGAAGAAACTTTGACTTGGTTTGACATTTTGTCAGTGTAAATATAGATATAGAATGATTGTTGAAAAGTCCTGAGGATCATGAAAGGATTGACAAAATGGAAAATAAATTAATTAGGGCAGAGAAATGTAGCCTGGTAATTTTCTCCGCACCACTTGGTAAAACATTTCATACAAAAAACCTTCAAATAAAGTCAGAAGAACTGGAATGCAAAAGACAGAACAGGAGATTGTGTCTTAGAGAGGTACAACTATTGAGATTAAAGGGCAAAGTTAGTCAGAATGAAGAGGTAAGATCCAAAAATGGTGAGCTGTGTGATTCCTGTGTGACTGGTTCTAGTGGAATACCACACCTTGCTCCAGGATCCTCACTTTAAAGAAGACACTGAAAAATTTGTGCATATTTCTTTTTGAAAAAATGAACATTAAAATTATTCTAGAGCTGAAAAGTTTATGTTACAATGAAAGGCTTACAAGGTTTTGTCAAACCAAAATTTAGGAGTGGTCTGTCTGCAAATTTCAAGAAATGACATGAATTGATAGTGTTGCTTGCTAAGAGATTTTATCATTTGGTAACAAGATCAGAAGCAGAGAAATCTAAAGAACTAAGGAATACTTTTTAACACTAAAGGAAAATAAACCATACTGTAAACTGATCACAGAAAGCAATAGCTGTGGCAAAAAGATAGAAACCACAGCTCTGAGTATTCAAGTGGATATCTGGCTGAAAATACTCTGTTCTTTAATCAAATGCAAATAATTGAATAGCTAATTGTAAATTAGGTAACTAAATGCAAACAATTGTAGTGAATCAAGTCATGTGTTGGTCACACGTGGTCCAAAATGTGTCCTTTTATTGGCTTTGACCTCTGCTCTGAGTGTTACTGCAATGGTACTGTTTTACTTGAATGTGACAGTAGACCTGCATGTAAATTTAAAACAATAATACATTTAGAAGTTAATTTAGAAAAATACTATTTTCCATTTTCAGTGAAATTGAAACCACTTGGGGAACGTTTGTGAAACATCCTAATTCAGTGTTATGCTCATCATCAAGTTTCTATCTCTTTTACTAGTTGACATTGATAATGTCATTGATATTGATGCTATTTCATTTATAGTTGGGCACTTAAGGCTTTACACCCAAAATTTTTTTGGGTTATATAGCTTTAAGAAGAAATACTTTTTCTGAGTGACTTCCTTTGCCCAGTGTAATCTCTTAAGCAGAGAGACAGACCCCTCTTAGAGTGTCTGATTTGCAGGGTGAAGTTCCTGTTGTCTGTAGAAGATATGGCAAGTAATCAGTACCTCTATAACTGGCCTGGAGATAGAGCTAATACAATCATTTGCCTTTCTTTGGGCTTTTAAATGATATCTTAATGCTAGCACAGGCACTAAAACACAACCTCTGGGCTTGGGAATACTAGCAGAGTTTAAAAACCAGATATTTTTCATTCTGAACAGCTATCGAAGTCTGTTTGCCTAGCTGAAGATTTTGCTTTTTTTATCAGAAGGATAAATCTTGTGTCAGTGTAATGGACTGTGTCAAATGTGGTCTGGCACACACTAAGTAAGGAATAATACTCCCCAGGGTTTGCCTCCAGCATCTGAGAAATAGGATATATTGTAGGAAACATACCCTGAAGTATAGGATTTTAATCACAGACAAAAAATAAATTTTCTTGATGAAAATAAAGGTGAATTAAATGGTTCAATGTTTTTAAAAACCTATGTTTGGATAAATGAAAACGTCTTTCATCCTTTTCATGACAGAGGTGTATTTGGTTGAAAATCAGCTTAACTTCACTTAAATTAGTAAGAGTGCTGGTTTTCATCAATGATGACCTTGATTGTGTTTTTCATTGATTGAATTTGGTTTCACACAGGAAAGGAGACAAACCGGTAACAAAAACTGGGTTGTGAGGGCTGTGAGACACTGGAACAGGTTGTCCAGAGAAGAAGCTGTGGATACTGCAAGCCTGGAAGCGTTCAAGGTCAGGTTGGATGGGGCTTTGAAAAATCAGGTCTAGTGGAAGGTGTCCCTGCCGATGGCACAGGGTTGGAACGAGATGTTCTTTAAGGTCCCTTCCAACCCATTCTAGGATTCTATGAAAATTTATCTCTTTTTGGTTCTGTGTTTTAAATTAACTTACATGAAAATACAAAATCTTCAGTTAGATTTAAAACTCAGCTCAAGAATGCAGATCTGCATGTCTCAGTCTAAGTTCCAGATTGCTGAAGGCTGATTGTTCAAGATGACCAAGATCATTGAATCTTGAAAGAACCTTAACAAACCCACCTTTCCTTAAGAACTATCTCTATGCTACTTGCTTCTTATCTATATCTTAAACTTCCTGAATGACTGAAAAAATATTGGATCTTAATGTTATCCTTTGATAAATGTGTATTTATCAAGAGTATTGAAGTACTCACTTCTTAGCTTTTTTTGCTATGTTGTTTACAATTTTAAAATCAAAATAAAAACGCGCAATTCAACAGTTAGGTGCTGAGAATATATATTTAGGGCACAAAGTTCTAACTATATTTTAGGACTTGGGCACTGAAGTCCTGAAGACTCTCATGACATTTGGCCACTTACTCATCAAGGTTTCACTGAAAATCTTCACTGCAGAAAAAAAGTATTAAATAATGCTATTCTTATGCTTAATTAGGAAACTACCAGCTGGTTGAAATCACAAATAATCTCACCTGCAGAATACAAGTGAAGGAATACCAGTTTAAAGTTTCAATACCACATGTTTCTAAAGAACCTTTTTCTGCTGTCTTCAGCACCAATTTTGATTGTAACCTTCCTCATAAAATACAAACATCCTTTATTACCCTTTATGCTTAGAAAAGAAAAAGACCTTTTCATCCTGTATAAATTCTTATTTCATGGCTTGTAGCCATTTAAATTAAATCAGCCAATAACTATTGTCATTTGATTGATGTTAATTTACATGGGGGGTATAGCTGGTTACAGCTATTAGTACAAATGAGCATCATGCTGCATGTGTAGTCCTTGGATATGCTTTTGACAAGGCTGGGAATTGTAGGCCTGGGTGTGAAGTAGGATTTTTTCTCAGAGATATTGATTTGTTTGCTGTGAAACCTTTAAAATTGCTAAATACAAAGTACTCATAGCCACCGAGACACAAGTATCCCTAATTTTCTACCTGCTGGTATGGTCATAACTGCTCCTATGAACTTCAAGTCCTCCACAGTTGGTGGTCATCGCCCTCATTGAGAAAGTGTAGGTATGGTGTCCACTTGGAGAAAAGCTGCTTCTTCTGTGGGCAGCAGAAAGGATGTGGCCACCTAGAAAGACTGTCACAAAGCATTCAGGGGTCCAGACCTCAGACTGCAGGGAGTGCCAGCACCTAGTGCTGCTCTCAGATGGGGTGCAATCAGGTCAACAATCTGTTCAGCCTGGTGGTGGAGCTGGGAGATGGAGAAAGGCTAAGTAGTATTAGGGACTCTCACTACCAGGCAGAAAAAGGTGACCTTAGAAACCGAGGGGAATGGGAAGGGGCTCTGCTCAGGGTGGCAGGAGAATCCCCTCCCAACCTGCCCCACCTCCCCAGGTGCCCTTATACCTATCATAGGTATGAGACCCTGAAACCCAAGGACCAAAGAAATGAGGATGAGAGAAATGAGAAAGTGGATGGAGGTTCATCTGGGATAGAGGGGTTGCCCAGGGCAGGGCAGCCTTTCCACTGCATCATAACCTCCTCAACTAAATAAAAAGAAGGATAATAGTCATTGATGACTCCCTTTTGAGAGGAATGGAGGACCTCATATGCTGACCAGATCATACCCATAAGGGGGTGTGTTGCCTCCCTGAAGCCGAGGTAAGAGACATCACCGAGAAACTTCCCAGCCTGGTATGGCTCACTAGTTATTATCCACTACTGGTTTTGCAGGAAGGCAACAACGAGGTCCCAAAAAGGGACAATCAAAAAGCCTCAGGGCATTGGGACAACCAGTCAAGGGATCTGGAGCACAAGATGTGTTCTTTTATGTGCTGCAGGTTGCAGGAAATGGTGGGGCAAGAAACAGGAAGATCATGCAGATGAACTTTGAGACTGGTGTTACCAGCAGAATTTTGGTTCTTACGATCATGGGTTGACTTAACTGACACCAAGACTGCTAGCAAGAAACCAGATCCTCATGTCTCAAAGGGGGGAAAAACTTAGCTCAGGAGTTACCAGGGCTTTTTAGAAGAGCTTTAAACTAGATTTGAAGTGGGATGAGGACATAGCCAGGCTTGACAGTGATGAGGTGTGGGAATGGGACAACAGTAGTGACCACATTAGTAGGAAAATGAGGCTTAAGAGGGATGATACCTCGATCAAGCACAAGCAGCCAAAGGCATAATCATAAAAAGGGACTATGGGGCATCCCTTTGCTCCCCTACAGGGACATTGACACAGTCAAATACGTCTGTAAACTGCCTGTACACCAACACACACAATATGGGGAACAAAGAGGAGAAACTAGAGTTCTGTGTGCAGGCCTTTGGTCTGCTTGCAATTACAGGTGTGGTGGGATAGCTCACGTGACTGGAATGTTGCCATGAAGGACTGCACGCAGTTTGGGAGAGACAGACCAGGAAGGTGAGGGGGTGGAGTTGCCCTTTATGTGAGGCAGCACTTGGAATATATTGAACTCTGTCTTGGGGTGAATAATGAGAGAGTCAAGAGCTTATGGGTCATGATAAAAGGCAGAGTAGCTGGGGTGACACTGCTGTGGGTGTTTGCTACAGGCTGCCTGATCAGGAAGAGGAAGTGGATGAGGCCTTCTACAGGCAGATGGAAGCAGCCTCAAAGTCACAGGCCCTGAGTTCTTTTAACCGCTCTGAAAAGCAACACATCAAAGCACAAACAGACCAGTAGGTTTCAGAAAAGCATTGATAACAACTTCCTGAGTCACAGATAGTGGAGGAATGGTGTAGTCCTTGACCTTATACTAATAAACAGGGAAGACCTTGTTGGAGATGTGAAGGTTGGGGGTGGCCTTGGCTGTAGCAACAATGAGATTGTGGAGTTCAGTGTTGGATGAGCAGGAAGCAGGGCAGCAAGTAAGATGGACTTCAGCAGAACTAACCTAAGCCTCTTCAGCGATCTTTTTGGAAGAATCCCATGGGAACAGGTTCAAGAGAGTTGGTTGATATCCGGGGATCAATTCCTTCAAGCTCAAGAATGATGAATCCCAATGACCAAGAAATCAGGCAAAGGTTACAAGAGACTTTTGTGGATAAATGATAAACTTCTGCCATTATTTAAGTGTAATCAGGAAATGTACAGGAGATGGAAGTAGGGGGATGCCACTAGCAGTGAATATAAAGAGGTTGTCAGAGTAAGTAGAAACAAGTTAAGGAAGGCCAAGACCCAGCTGGAATTAAATCTGCCCAAGGATGTCAAGGAGAACAAGATCTTCTTGAAATACATCAAGAACAAAATGAAAAGGTAAGAATAATGTGGGCCCACCACTTAATGGAAGGGGAACCCTGGTAATAGAGGATGCAGAGAAAGCAGATTTACTGAACACCTTTTTGCATCTGTCTTCACTATCAAGACCAGCCCTTAGGAATGTCTGACCTAGGAGAATAGGGTAAAGAAATGCTGGAATGAAGACTTTCCCTTGGTCAAGGAGGATGGGGTTAGAGAATAATGAGAATCTTGTTTCTCAGTGGTCAGTGCGTACCTAAGTCTAGCATTCATTTTCAGACTTCAGTGTGTCTCACAACATTCAAAAATCTTTTAGTTCTTTCCAGATATCCTGTTTCACCAAATGAAGAGCAGAAACATCCATATTAGGTGAGCAGCCAGCACAGGAAGAGACAGGTTTGGAGATAATAAGTCCCTTTCCATCTAAGTCTTTCCTCAGATGGTGTTGTAGACTTTCCACACCAATTCTAAAAAAATGCTTCCACAAATGACATCATAAAGAATTCAAAATGAGTTGTATGTATCATTTGCATTCAGGAAAATCTTTAGTGAAAATCGCCTACAGCTTTCTCTCTCTTTGAGCAGCACACTGACATGATCCAAAAGGAGTGTCTTAATTATGGTAATTATAGGATTTAAAATTCATTAAATAAAATATTGAGGCTATTCAAACTCAGATTTTTGAAGGATTATAGTGTTTGACAACACTATGAAAGGTTTAAGTGCGTAGTTTAACTGCCAGAATTGGTTTGTGTTTAGCCCTCATTACTCAGCATGAAAAACATGTTTTAAGTGGAATCTGCAGCCCACTTTCAACTGTCAGTCTAAATATGTCTGTTCACAAGCTGAGAAATTAGCAGAGAGCATGATGCTCTGGTGACACCCATCAAGCAAGAACAACTCATCATTTCACTCCATCTCACATCCAAGTCATGAATTTCTACTCTTTGTTTAAAAAAAAAAAAAAAAAAAGAAAAAGGATCCCTGTTTGGTAAGGTTGACAGGGGCTTAAAATGGCTAATGTAAGTCTGAAGAAAAAGATAATTCCAGGCTTTCAGAGTCTGCCTTTGTGGACATTGATTATGTTACAGTGGAGTAGGGCTGGTAGGAGGCAGTTATGACTTTTCCTCTCCTATACCCCCATAGCATCTAGCCAGTACAGAGGCACTGTGCTTGCTCAGTTCCTGGTGTTAGGCAAAACTGGGGGAAAGACAGAAGAGCAAAAATCCCTCTGATGAAGTAATTTCCTAGGACAGTCTCTTGTTCATGGAGAAAAGACTCCTCAGATGTGGGTCATATGCTCCCAGAAGATCAGCCCTGTACTGAGAATTGGTTCATCCTTAATGACACAGGTGTCCATGTCCGTGTTCTTCTCTCCCGATGCTCCTGTACAGCAAAGCAGCTCTGTTCGTGCCTTGTACCAACTGCATGTTTCTGCCTTTAATGTTTCAGCATCTGCCCTCCCCTCAGCGCTGTTTTTTCTTGCCTCAGCTCTGACTCACTGTGAAATAGCCATGGTCACCTTGCAAAGGGAGAGTGTGACCCTATTGGCACTGGTATTCAATGCCTAAGGATTTTTTCAATTATTTCTGCTACTCTGTGCCATGTTTCAATGAAGTGTGCCCATTTACATCCGAAAACCAGTGACTAAGTCCACTGATATAAAAGAAACCCCACTGGTATAAAACCAGTGCATGTAAGACCAGAATCAGGATTTTAACTGCCAAAACCAGAATATCATAATTTCATTTATAATAGCTATCTTTATGGTGTAGGAGGTTCTATTTGCATGCAGTACTCATCAGTTACAATAGCCACATAAGGAGTGAAGCTGGATCTGATTCACTTATATTTATTTACATTTAAGATCAGCCTATCTTTCCCAAGCAGATCTCAAGAAGAAAATTTTTAGTAACTACCTTCAGGTTACTTTGCAACAGAGCCAAGACAGCTCAGATTCAGAAGAGTGTCTTAAAATGTCTTGTGTCAACCCATCAAAACGTCTTCATTTAAGGCTTGAGTCTTGCAGCCTCAGTCCTGGCCCTCCAGTGGTTCTAGATCTGAACTCAGGACCGGAGGCTTTTGTATGCTGCACGGCTATAAAAAGTATCAGGTTTGAAATCTGCAGTAAAACTTCTGATGATGATAATGTCCACATGAAAGCCACTCCTGGGAACCAAACCTATGTAAACAGTGTATGGCACCAGTTGCATGGGTGTGGTACAACTGTGTGCATACAAACTGAGCATGCATGGAAAATGCAAGTTCTCACAAGAGCAGTGTGGCATGTTGACAGAGTCAAAGCAGGGCATTGGCTAGAAAATAAGGAAGAGAAGGCATTCCTGAATGTTTTTACAGATTTTTAGCCAAGTATACTATCAAACAATGAAAAGTAAATGATGAATCCAAGAATGATGAATTTCAGTAGGGATATACAGAAACAGTTCTTCAAAGTGAGCGCTGCATTAACCCCTTTTTTTTGTAGCTTGATGAGCTTTCCTTAGATCATCTGTCAGGTATACAGTGCTGTGCTTATTTCTGAGGAAGGAAGTTGCTCACTGGGCTATTATCTCAGCACTTTTCCAAAGGCAAGTCCACATAGGAAAGGAAAATAGAGGTTCTGCCTGTAGCGGTCTCTGTCTACAGTGTTCCCACAGGTCACATGAGAGCATGAGCTCATGTTTGGAGCACTGTGTGGCTTGGTCCAGATGTGTCCATCCACTCTGTTGGTAGCATTTGAGTTCCCTTCCCTGCTCCTGAGTGTCTTTGTGCAGCAGACTTCCTCCCGCCCTGATCCAGGGACTAACCAGTGTGAAGGCGATGTGAGGGATCAGGAGATCAGGAGAGGGCAGAGACTTCATTGTGAAGTAATATGAAACCATATATACACTTCCACAGGCAAAAATCATCCCTGATTTCCTGAAACCATTAATATTTACTGCATGTGTAGGAAATGGAGGACCCTTTTTCTGGTAATCCTCATGGTCAATGGAACACTTTCCTGAGAGCCTGCAACCAGAGATCCATTCTCTGCTCTTCATTTTCACATCAATTCCGTGCCAGATACCTTTTATAATCCATCTGCTTTTCACCAGATCAGTAATTTTGTTTTCTTTTCTGGCAGACAGGTCCTCAGAAGCCTTGCCAAAAATATCCTAAGTAAAACGTTATTTTTAAAAGGTGTGAAAGTCAAGAAAAAATCCAAGTGAATCCAAGGTAAGTAGCTTGTATTCCTTTCTATTTTCAAATTCTGTGAGGGTTAATAGTAGAGTAAAAATATTGAAAGCTAATGAGAGTTCAAGTAGACATTTTCCATTTGAAAAGAAATAGAGGGAAAAAGGTTTGGAAACTCCTCATTTCAGGAAAGAACTGAAGACCAAAATATCAAGGACAGTCCTTCTTTGTAATGGCATCTTAAGGAGAACAGAGTGTATGAGCTTTTGTAACCGACTTTGAAAGACTCGTTTTGGTTAAAGTTGCCATGCCGATCTCAAACCCAGCTGAATTGCTGCTAATGGGTGAACTGACAGTCTCTTCAGTTCGCAGTAGACAGATGTCAACACTGCAGCTGGAACTAATCAGAAGTTGTCATCATGACTGGAAGTAACTGAAACTTCTCTTGAATGTAGATAGCTAGGACTGAGCGGACATGAAAACTAATTCATCCTCTTTCACTTAATATCTCATTGCTTCAAGCAAAGGACAAAGGGGTGCAGAAGTTCCATTTCACAGGACATTGGGCAACTTTGGCATTCGTCTTCATGTGGATTACAAACAGAGCTTGAAAATGTCAACATTTTCGGTGTACACAAAATAATTCTTCTACTCGCAATTGAAATTGACAAAACCTAAACATTCAGATTATTCAGTCCTTCTCAGTTATACAGGAAAGGCATTGGGATGGAGTATCATTCATATGCTTCATCCCTACAATGAAAGCCAGAACTGTTTCGTTCTGAGGATACTGAAAAATGAAGTGTCTTCCCCTTGCTGCCTTCAAATAAACCTCTGCTGAGGTTAATACAACTTCAGGGAGTGTTTTGACTTAACCAAGTAGAATTCTCTTATTAGAGAGAATGTCTCTATCAATATTTTCCAGACTACAAACGGCCTTTGAGGGACTTTAGCAGTGCTCCATGGCTATGCAAGGATGTAATTTATGGGACCATTTAGGTTAGTTGGAGATGTGTGGGTAGGTCACCACTTTGGTTCCCAATTATTATCAATGAAAGGGCAACTCAAACACAATAAAGAATCCTTCCAAAAAATTATAAAGTTTTGAAGACACCCAAAAAACCCAATGTGGTGATTTATTTTGAATTTTATTTATCTTTAATATGCTTGGAGTACTTTGGGTAGATTGTGTACCCTTCATGCTCCACCTGCTCACCTTATACAGGCATGGACTATGCTCCTGCCTTTCAGTATTTTTTGTATTTAATTTTAAAGATTCCTCCTTGAAAAAAATGAAAGCTTTAGAAAACAATTAAAACTTTTTGCTCACACTGGAAAAGAAAGTCAATTTTATGAGTATTGAAAACATTGGACATACAAATAACAAAGAAAGACTCTCTAAAACAAATTTATGTGGGAAGAAATTTCAAATTTACTAAAACTATCTCTAAGACCTGGTTAAGCAGCGTCAAGTGGACACAGTAATTGTTGTCTGAGTATCTATTTAGTGGTCACAAAATCAAACATGATCTCAAGATTTTGGTGGTGTATCAGGGTTTGCATTGTGATGACACATTTTAGCCATGGTGGTCTAAGGATATAAATAAGAAAAGTTACTTAGGGAAAGTTCACATTTTCGTTAGTCTAATTGTTATTACTGGGAAAAGAGGGATAGTTGAAATTGAAGGAGGGAACAGCTACTCAGATGAAAATGAAAGCACTTTTTGATTTAAGGAATAATTTGTTGTGGTGATCACCATGAACTTTATATCACCCTTGGTGCCAAAGAATATGACCACTTTGTTTGAAAGTACAAATAGAATTCAAACTAAAAAGTTCATGAGGAATTTTTTCTTTTGTCTTCTGTGTGTCTCTTGTTCTGTGCTGTGGCTCAGGGAGCTCTGCAGAAAAATCACAAAAAAAAGTTGGTCTTATCAGAGGAATGGGAGATTTGTGACATACCTCCCTGAGGATAAAATTCTTATTTAAAAAGGTAATTAAATTTTTTTTCTGTGAAATTATTTTTTTTTCATTGGGCCTTTAAAAACTACCATTACCTACCCGAGTTTCCATTCAGACAACAGTAACAGAAGTCTAAATATTGTCTAGAGTCTTCAAATCTAAGTTCTCCAAAGACTCTTAGCTCAAGTTGCCTTTCCATATGTGGCATTTCTACTGCTTTGCCAAGATGACCAATGCAGAGAGGGTCCACAGACACATATAAATATTGTGAACTTGCCAGGTAGTTTGATTTTGTTATTCTTAGGGATACAGTACATCCCTATTTAAATTCCTGGGAGTAGCTGGTGTGGAAAAATACAATTAATTTTGGTAATGATATCAGGATTTGGCCTAGAATCTGCTCAGGGACTACACATAGAGTGTTTTCATAAATCTGGGCTTTTTCTTTTAGTCTCACACCAATACCTTGTATCTCTTGCAATGACAAGGAAAAAGACAGAAATGTCAAAGAACTCTCCATGAGTGGTTTTATATGAATTCCAGAGCCTCAGTCTCTTCTCCCTCCATACGAAACAAGTTAAATATGAAATTTAAAAGCAAAAGGAAAAGAGAGCACTTGAAATGTGCTGTCGAGGCTCAGTCTAGTTTTTCTCCTCTCTCTCATCTGCCTTTCCCAGAATGATTCCTGAGGGGGAAAAAGCACTTAAAATACACTCTTGATTCTGACCCAAGTCCCACTGCTTCCTCATTCCTCTGATGATCAAGAAAAAAACCACTTAAACGGGCTCTTTGGGACAATTTGCACATCTCCTTTCTCTCATCTACCTTTACACTCCAGGAAGTAAAGTTGCTTGAAAGGAAAGGTTTTTAGATACTCAGCTCAGTTTCCCTCTCTCTGCCCTGCTTATGTTTTCAGCTCATTGCGTTTCTCAAGTCTCCTCGTCCCTGACAAAGTAAATCTCACAGCATATGATATCATGCTAAAGATCTTGAACTGAATGTTACCGTATGGCTCCCATTGCATTAACGATTGCTGCATGGGGGAGATATGGATTTTGCAATGACCCAGTAAAATAGCTGGCATGTCGTTTTCTGTTCCCTCTTTATAGCAAAGATATATCAAGATATAAAAAATATTTACATTTGCTCTTTGCTATGCACTGAACCATTGGCCAGGAGGAAGTTCAGATTTCTGGAACTATATTGAAGCCAAAATTTTATAAGCTCAGCTGTAGTGATAGTGAAAGGTGAGGCAAACAGCACAATGCAGAGGCTGATCACAGGGCTTTGGGGCTTCCTTCAGTTGGTGAAGCAAAGGCATCTGCTACTGATGAAGTGCCTTCAGGTATTTTTCATGCCCTCCAGCTGCCAGTCCAACAGAGTCCAGGACCCTGTAGGTCTGCATCCCATCTGCTGGCACATTGCATGTCCTAGATACTCTTGGGGCATTTAGGGGCGTAAGGTACTTCAGCAGCCTCATGAGCTCTGTCCTGTTTCCATCTCTCTGTGGAGCATCTAAGTCTTCTTTGCAAAGGAGAGCTCAGATAAGTATGGCTAAGAAAGGAAGAAGAAATCTCATTTTCTCGCTTACAGTTGCCTAAGAGAAAAAGGAGAAGAAATTAGGAAATATCACCATAATTAACTCTTTTTTGTAAAATTGGACTGCTAGCTATTGAGGGAAGAATGAGGAAGAAAACAAAATATATTCCATCAGTTTTGTCCTTCTCATCACATTTTTTTATGCAAAACTCTTTATACTTAAAAACCAGTTGCAGACAATTTCCAATCTTATAAAAATTAGAATCAGTCTAACCAAATCTAATCAATAAATAGGAATGTTCCACATCACATTCAAGGACTAAAAATTCCTATTTTATCAGAGTTTTCACTGAAAACAATAGTGTAGAACCAGCTGGACTAAAGACAGCATGTCCGTGGCAGCCTGCCTCACTGGAAGGACAGAGATCTGAAGGAAACTGTGCGTGAGAGAAACATCTCCATGGAAGGGAGAGAGTAGACAGCACGGAACAACGCTTTGGAGTGAGACTTCAACAGTTGTGAGTCCTTTCCTTCATATGTGCAATGTGCCACTGTCATCAAATCAGGACCAGGGTGGTTCAACATTTACCTGTCCTCCCTCATGGCTTCAGTTAAGGTATTAACGTTGTTTGCTGGGTGGAAGGGTAGGTTCTTTTTCTCAGTGTAGAGAAACTCTAACAGAAGACCACAGGAGAGCTTGCTAGAGTGCCACAGTCACATACTCTTGTTTTGTAGTGGTCCCCAGAGCAATCTTTGGGACATATGTCCAGGTAAAGGTATGTTCACTGCACAGCTTAGCACAGCCACTGCATCCCAGCTTTCTATTGCTACAACAGGCAGAACAAAACAGCTCCTATTGATTTTAACAGAGCCATTTGGGATCCTAATGAGTACATCTAACACAGCAGCTCTGGCTCTGTACCAGCAATGTGAATGTTAAAAATTATGCATATGTGGAGGAGGATAGTTTGTCATATATTTCTGGAAAGTAGTTTAAAAACTTGGCTTTAATAACAAGCATGTTGACAGCAACTGGGCTTTGATGGCCAAGTCCCTCGGATATCAACCACTCTAGCATCAGAACTATTTTGACGTCAAAACAAAACAGGCTATTTACTTTTTGAAGTTAAATTAAATCCAGAGAGTATGATGCTGTTACAGAGCTGGAGTCCTAGGCCATTTCATCAAAATGAGCCAAGCAAGGTATAAGTTATGAACAACTCCATAAAACACAGGGGCCAGGTTTCATTCCAGCAATATCAGTTAAAAACGCGTATCAGGTCAGGCTAGAGAAGAGAAGCACTAGTGAATTTACAGTGCATAATCCATTTCAAACTTAATTCCATTTCACTCCCTATCACTGCAAATGGGATGATTGGCAAATAATTAATTCTTCTGAGATTGCTGCAATAAAGATAATTCTTTACAGTGAATTAGATCAGTTAAATAAAGCTTATCAAGTTTTGGTGGGGAGACTTTCCTGTCCTACAGTGGGCTCAGAAGCTTCCTTGGGGATCCCCAAGTAATCGTGGGAACAGAAAGTACTCTGAAGAGGAAGAGCCGTGGCTGATGCCCTATTGCTTCTGTTTCCCTTCCCAGAACCATTTTCCATTTGTCACCTGATGGAAGTACCCGTGGTACCTGTCCTTACACTGATTGCCTGTACCCCGTGTAGTTGTTCTGTCCACTTGCTCTGGGGAAGCTGTCCCAAGTTGCCTGTATCCTGAAGTGCTGCCATGTTCCCTGGCACATGGACCTCTGCTGGACTGCCTGCCAGGGCCCTTGGCTTCCCTGAGGTCTGTTCTTACTAGAAAAACATCCTGGACCTACACAGGGTGATGGCTGATCTTCACACTTCGCCTGATCTTGGCACAAAGGCAGCTGGTATTTGGTGGCCAGCCACATCAACTGACCATAATTTCTCCATGGGTCCATATGGCAGGAATAAGAGAAGCTCTGGACCCCAGCTGGCTCCAGGAAGGTGTCTTTTGTTCTATTGCTACTCCACTTTGACAGAGAGAATCCCCTCAGACAGCTCCTGGGATCAACTTCTCATCCTTCCCATGGGCAGAGATTTCTCAGCTGAACCTGCTCCCCCTTGAGATGGGAAAAACTTCCTCAGAGGGCTCTGAGGACCCATCTTGAATCAGGTCCCCTGGGAAACAGAGCCCTTTTTCCTTGGTGAAGACAGAGGAAGGGCATTCCCCTGCCAGCGAGGAAGGAGCTCCCTCAACACTAGGCAGACACAGTCAATGGAGGTTTATTATCCTGGATTTGACTGCCCAGAATGTGCCTGCAGAGCTATTTCTAATATAGGTCATTTGGGAATTCGTATATGCTAAATACCTATCATTGTAACAATAGAAGAGGCTGGCTATGTCCTCAAAGAACTAAGTTTAGGAGAAATTATAATCTTTATGCCCTTCAGAAAGATGAAATAAGCAATTTAACAATTACTGTAAGTGAACCTTTGTGGCTTTTCTTTTAGCTCTGCAGAGAGTTACAACAATTCTCAGTGTTAGGTTCCTTTACACAGAGCATGTTTGTGTCAGCTGATAACAAAAATTATAGAGGGAAAGTAGTTAAATTAACTGGTGGAGCAAACCCAGCCAGCATGCTGTGCCACCAAAGATTCACATTGCAGCAGCTGCTGGAAAAACCTTCTTCCGTCTGCAGATTTCTTGGATCCCTTATGGTCCCTCCAGCAAGGTGCAGACCTGAACACAGCAATTTATGCTTTTTTGGTCTCAAGCTTGGCTATTGTAGCACAAACAAGATCTTTGGGAAAAGAACTGTTTAGATTAGGAAATTCCCATGTGAAGTTATGCTAACTCAGAAGGATTCACAATGTCAAGACTCCCTCCAGACCAAAATATTTTCTCCATAGTAGTAAGCATAGGCAGTTCACTTATAGAAGAGTTTCCTTCTCTTTTGCTAAAGTAAAGGAAGTCAAACAGCCTAAAAACTAAATATACTTGTATATTCAGTCAAAGGTACTTAACAAGAGTCTCCTCAGAATTAAAAACACTAGAATAAATCTTCCTAAATAGGTGCTTTCGGAAAAAGACAAAAAGAACATGTGAGGGAAGATAAAGAAACTGCTCTGACTTCAGAGAAGTGCTCAGGTACCATCTAGCACCAAGCCCTGTGAGTACTGGCTTTATTTACTTCATATAATGTCTGCATCACTGTGATGGCCATTGTGGAGTCAGGGAACAATGACAGGTAAATGACATGTTGTATGTTTGGAATTCATAACAAATGTCACCAGACTGAGGATGCAGAACAGAACACCAGTGTCTGCCCCATCTGCTTTGTGCAGAGTGGGAATTCTCAGACTTGCTTTATGCTTCTGCCCTGAAATTGCCAATCTTACCTGGGATTGCTAAATACTAATAATACGTGAAAACTTACAGTTGCGTAATAGAGTCCTGATTTCTTTAAGACATGGACGTGGCTGCCTGCAAGCACAGAAGATCTGGTGGAACCAGTTGTGGATATAAAAGCTCTTGGCTGGTAATTGATGCAAGAATAGGTCCTGTGGCTCTTTCGTTAGTCCTCTCACCTACTCTGTAAAAGTTCCAGAGTTCCATTTTTAAACTTTCACAGGGTTTCAATTTAAGGAAGCCCAGACTCTTATTCTTGTGATAAATAAATGTTCAATCTCCCTGTAAACACAAGAGAAAACTGCACATGCCAGTATTTTACAAACATGCCATGAAAAGCTCTTTTGTAGCTTAGAGCAGAGAAGTTAAATTTCACAATATTCAGTTCCAATTGCAGAATAACAGAAGATGATAGTTGAACAAAAATGCTATTGTTTCACTGGGAAGCAATTAGGCTGGTGATGGCTGGTCTCAAGTGAGAATATAGCTCCTCAGTGAGCTATGAGTACCTGCTATTTGCCAAAACTGCCATTATAATAAGAACACTGTCATGATTGAAAACCCTAATTACCTAGGATTTGGAGGTTTGTGGAAACTGTTGTGCTTTTAAAGGGCTAACTGCACTATTAATACAGGTTTTAAATTGGAACTAGGCTGAAATATCCCATAAGTTTTATATGATGTTGTACTACCATTGCTTAAAATGTGAAGTGTTGGGGTTTTTTTATCAAGTCTTGATCATAATAGAATAATGTTTTCTAGCTGAATTGGACGCACATTGCACTGTTTTCTTTCTCTTCTCTTTCTCTTCCAAGGGCCATATGCTTTCACACTGAGAACAAATTTCTCCCTTTACATGGGACTGATCATGAATAAAAATGAAGTGTTAGAGAAAGAAAAAGAAATGTGGCTATGATTATACCATGTTTATGTCCACAGTGGACAGATGAAAGCAATAACACAAAGCTGTTATTTTAGTAATTATAAAAGCAGAATTTATAATGATTTAAAGGCTAACTTAATAAGAAATATAAGAGTAACATGCTCTGGAGAAGGTTTCAATGAAAGGATTGAAAACTGAGATTGACATTCAGTTTCTTGGAATTTTTTGCAAAGAGGCTTTTATTTTGTGATATTCAGGGACCTAAAACTGTGGTTAATAAGAATGATTGTCACACTCACAGCTCTGGTACTTGAATGCTCAGCTTGTGATTTGAATTCAACTCCCTGTACAGCCTGAGATGAAGGAAATAATTGTGTTATTTACACACTTAGAGATGGAGGATGACTCATGGGATTCAAGGGTGCTAAATGGTCCTTAATATAAAATAAATAATGTGTCCCTAAATTGTTATAGTGCCATGTTAACACAGGCAGTTAGGCAAGCACAACAATAAAATAGGTCTGAAGAGGTGAATGGTATGTTTCAAAAAGTGTCAAAAACTTTTAGCAGCTGTTTACCAGTTTTAGCGCAAAGAAAAAGGTAATCTGTGTAAGAGAAGAAACATCTTTCCTCTTAAGTGACTTATAAAAAGATTCTTTTTCTTTATTTGGGAAACTCTATAAGGTGTGAAAATGTAGGTTTTTGAAATAAGCTCCTTATTTCTTAACTTACCAAATATGATGGAAAATTAGCATACAAATCCGTGTTGTGAGAGTTGTCCTTGGGATCTCTACAGGTTGCTTGAAATTTTTTGACAAGGCTGAGGAGAGGAGAAAAGAAAGTGGAATCAGTGGGAAATGAGAGAAATGAGAGGACGAAAGTGTGCTATAGAAATGATGGCAATGTTGTGGATGGATTTGTGAAGGCTTATATAGTGAGAAGGAGAGGAGAAGGAAGCTGACACCATTTGAATGGACTCAGACTCTTCTCTCTTGTACTGGGATCTCAATGGATTTTTACTCCCAGAATTCAAGTGGGAANCTTTATAATCACCTTTTTTTTCAGGCTCACAGTGAGATCCTCACTAACAGAGATTTCTAAATCAAAACTGAACATATTTTTCAAAATGAGGCATTTGTTTGTTGAGGAGTTCCTGGGTTCAGTGCATGGATCAGTAGATGGGATGCCATAGTTTGTGTCATGGAAAAGACTGGACTGGATTATCACAGACTTTCTTTCTGGCTTTATATTTTCACTGCTGAATGTCAGCTGCCAGCTCCTATGTCTGAAGTTCTCTATTTGTATATTCATAGAATGAACTAGTAAAAACTACTTGCAATAAATAAAAATGTAAACGGAAGAGTTGAGCATGTAAATCATGGGGAGTCAAAACGAAATTCTAGGATTTTGACTTTTGTATCCCTTCACAGTTGCACTGAGGGAATAACATAACGGCTACTATATATCTTCTGATAAAATGAATTAACAATCATCTCCACCACCAGACAGCACTCTAAAAATGTACGTTAGTTACCAGAACGTATATAATCAAGTATTAACCACAGGAAAGTATGTAATCAGTTGCCTCCTGTGGATTTATATCTGTGTCGCTTTGAAAATCAGTTTTGTCCATATTCAGTTCTAAAACCATTGGACATTATATGCAGAAGATCAAAACTCTGCCTTAATAATTTGCACTAAACCACTTCCTCAGCTCATCAGCTTTACCTCCTAATTATAGTAATTAATTGTTCATTAATAACACATTATGATCATATTAACTTTTTATTGTGTTGCTTAGTAGTCAAATAATTAAAAATTGATACCCTTATTCAAGATTTTATTTATTAAATTTTAATTACATATATATTTTTAAAATATTTTTGAGTGCTGATAGGAATAATGTTTCCTTAAGCTGAAGGCTCTGAAGCAATTGACCTTCTTCCTGAGCTCCAGAAACCAAAAGAATCCACTCTTCTGCCACAGGGAGAAATGTTTTTTTCTGTATTGGGGGCATCTGGCACACCTCAGGCATGACTCCAAAGGGCATTTTCACAGCTGCGAGAGTTGGAAAGATTTGCAGTGATTAAAAAACCTGACTACCCAGAAATCACTGGCCCCAAAGTCCCACCCAGCAGCCATGATGTTGAACCAGCCCCCTTGGCTTCTGCTGAGCTGGGCTGGGGAATTTTCTAGAAAGACACATACTCTGAATTGTAAGGAAGTCATGGAAGCAGCCACGATCAGGAAAAAAGCTTTAAATTTAGACAATAGTGTTATTTCAATAAGGCCATATATGTGTTCTTTCTTTTTTTTTTGTAATTTTACTTTTCTGTTAGCTAACAACTTCCATATACCAAATACTGCCACAGAAATGAAGTTAAATGGAGTCATGACGAAAAAGAATGAAGGATTTCCTGAACTAAGCAGAAACAGGCTAAAATAATGCCAAATGTGTTTTCTTAGGAATTTTTCACTGTGTTATACTGAGAACTGTCTACAAGTTATGTCAAGTGAGATATTTTCCTGGCAAGTAAAATGCTGGACTGGAACCATGGGTTCGATAATTGCTTGTACCTCTTGATGATGAAACATCTTGGCTTTCTTTGAAAAGAAATACGTCTTTCTGCTGTGTGGAGAGAAACAGAGGTTCCTGAACTTCAGTGTCTGGGCAGAAACCTTGGAATATTAAGAGCTTGTCTGAGAGCCTCAGTCAGTCAGTTCTGATTGTCTCCCACTTCTGCCCGGGGCAAAGTGGCAGCTGGGAGAGACCAGGGAACAAACTGCTGGAAAATATCTTACCAGTGCCAGTGATGTAGAAAAGAAAGATGAGGGAAATGACTGACCCCTGTAGTCAAAAGGAGCCAAGTAGAGTCCTACAAGGAGGCATAGCTGTGGTATTACACGACTGACACTTACTCTGGCAGTCCCAGAAGGATTCTATTCCTTCGGTTTTTGGTTGGCAGTTTGTTGTTTGATGTGGTAAAGTCTTGGAAGGTGGCACTTGGGCAATACTGATCTCTGAAGAAAAGAGAAAACAACAAACACCTTTATTAACTTTAAAAAGAAGAGTAAATTCCATTGTCATTCATTTTAGGATAAAGTGGTTGGGACTAGCCAAATTTGATCGACACGATAACAGTGCTAACAATGTAGGAAAAACATTATGAGAGCTAACCAGCCTTTGAGAGATCAGCAAAGTTTTCAAAGTCTGTGTTCACGGACTGTGTACATTACGTGTGGCACAGCAACTTGGTGAGGGTCGATTAACCAGTGCTTAACTAATGCTAAATAACAATGACATTCGCAGGACTACATCATGAATTTATAATGATATGGGCTATTACAGAGAATACAAAATGAAACAGTAATGAAGGGACATATAACCCTTTATTCTGATTTTTTTACATGCACAAATATTTTTTCTGGAGATCAGCTTCTGCATGGCAGAACAATGTGTTGGCTGGCTGAATCTCTGTTATAAGAATCCTTGAAAAACAGATGACAAGCAATTGTCCTCTGAGCAGGGCACACATCTAGGTTTGAGTTTCAGAAACAAGCTGAGGGATTTTCTTAGTTTCTGCTTATAAATGACAGATGCATGCAGAACAGTCCAGCATGATGAGTTTATATAACATCCTGGAAATGCAAGATCTCTATGATTTCATCATACAGGGAATTTGGTGGTTTCCATTTTAAAAGCTAGAAAAACTCACACCAGCTTAATGTAGGCTGTGATCTGCATCTCACAAAAGTCATGGGTTCCCTTTCTATCCCTACAAGGAGCTTTAGATTAGGCCATTTTTAAAGATGTGAGAAGCGAGGTCCAAAGGGCCAGCTTTGGGATTTCAATACTTGGAAGTGGGTGTTCAGCTCTAGTTAGATTATTCTGCACGTAGGCCCCTCACAGAGTTGAACCTGGCCTGGGACTTTCTCACAGGCTGGGCTGACGGGGCAGGAGCGAGCTCAGCATAGGCAGAACAGGCGTGTTTTCTGTTGTGACTTCCCCTGGCATCACACAGGAGGGTAGCTTTGAGTGAGAAGAGGAAGAGAAGAGGAACCTAAACTAAATAATAGGAAATTTCTCAACTTTGCTTCATTCAGAACCCAGTGATGTAGTAGTAAAACATTTATTTCACATTCCTTTGAATTCCTCAGTTCCAGGTATTCCGTTGTCAGCTCCCCACTGAGGTGACTGGTCAGCAGTTCTTGGTGCAGTGACTACCAAGGGAAAGAGACAAAGACATGCAGCCTAGATGGAAATAGTGGTGTGATCTGGGAATAGAAAATCATGGCACAAGATCTTGGGGCATCCCCTTGCCACCAGGGCTGCAGGCTGAATCATCACAGAGAATGAAAGAAATAGGGAGAAATTTCAGAATCCAGATGCATTATGTTCCACTCTGTTCTGAGGAGATCCCGAGGTGATATGAGACTGCCTGAAATTTCTTGTCTATTCAATATGGTTTTATTAAAGACAAAAACATTCTCTAAGTATGTTCAACTTCTCAGTTGCTTAAAAAAAGAAACAAAATCCCAAATCAAAATCCAGACAGTAGAGTCACAGTAAGTAGAGTGAACTGTCTTTTATTTCATTTGTCTTCTCAGCTAATCAAAAAGACAAAGGTAGCAGAAATAGATAAGCTTAAAGGCATAATGCTTTGCCCAAATTGCAACTGTATGACAACTGACAGAAAGAGGTGAAAGTCCATGAGAGCAGGAGGAGCAAAATGCTCTCCAGTATAGAGTAAATGGGAGATGAGGAAAGTATCAGTGCAACCAAACTATAGATCTGCTGAAGGTGATACTTAGAAAGAGAAAGGAAATCATTAAAATAAGAAACATATTTGATAACTAAAGAACAGATGTGGTCAACATCTTCAAAGACCATAAAAATAGGAAAAAAAAGAAGAAAGAAGAATTTGAATTCAGAATTAATGTATAAAAGACGACAGGCATGTTATGTGGAATGGATGAAGGAAGGATGCAATGAATGGAGAGATGGAAATAGAAACAATATGAATATCTATAAATATTTCTATCCCAGTTCATCCATCACGGCTGTCAGTGATCACCCTGCCTTGACAGGCAGCAGATCAGGCTCTGCTATGGGAAGAAGAGAATAAAATCCTTTACTTTAATGCTCTTCTTGCCACTGCTATAGCTACAGCCCCATTTATTCTAACTCAGAAAATGTTATGTCTTCTAGACAAGAATGTAAATATACTCCTGTGTTCCAATTACTGGGAACTTTCAGGTGATCATCCCCCTGAGAATATAAGCTGGATCAGACCATAAAAATATCAGGTGATCTTTGAGTTAGGTACCATGAAACAAATACTCAAGTGCCTTATTTGCTCTTTGAACTTTGCTCTCCCAGTACAGTCCTAGGAGGAAAACTCCCGAAATGCAGTCTTCAAGCAATAGGGACACACAGTCACCAAGCAGGTTTCCAGAGGTGAACACAGCAGCTTCTTGTGTCCAAGTAGCGGGAAGAAAGGGCTCCTCAAGCTCTTGTTCACTGGACACTAGGTGCTACAGTGTTTCTTACAAACACCTCACATTGGAAATGTGTGCAACAAACGGGAGAGAAGCACTGCAATCAAAGGTCAGATGCAGGTGCCTAGAGCTTTGCAGGTGCCCAGAACTGCTGAGTTAAACCTCTGGTAAAAGCCACTTGTTTACCTGACGCAGGTAGAGAGTATCTATTCATATCCTACTTGGTGATGTGTGGATTGTTCTACTGAATAGCCCTGAGTGGGTGGGAACACTGCATTAAGCTGTTTTTCATCAATATACACAGCACAACCACAAAACCTATTTTTTTTTTTTCCTTGCATCCCCTTAAAACAAAAGCCTCAACATGAAATGGTGGCTGCTTAGGTGAATAATACAATGGCAGGAACGGAAGGCTTGCAAAGTGCTATGACATTTCCTGACCGCTTTATTAATTCCAAGTTAAGCACACGCTTAAGTGCTTCACAGAAGTGGGGTCAATGGCACTGACAATTTGCAACACTGAACCTTGTGGCAGTGATGCAGAAAGGTTGAGGCACAAGAAATTTTTCCCCCTTAAGCTGTGGAGAGCTGCATGCTAGCAATGCTTTCTTCATGGCAGTCCTTCCTCCATCGGTGTAGTGGTAAGGATCAGTGTTCTGCAGGATGTGTTGTTTTTTGGATTACTTGCAAAACAGAGGTCATTACCATGTCTGGTCATTAAGAATCCCCAGGCGCTCTTTGCTAGCAGAGCGACAACTTTAGTACGCTGGCCGAAGACCAAGAAAGGATATAAATTCTACCTAGTCTACCTTAAATCCCCTTAGTATTTCTGTTAGACACTCTACTCCTCACTTCTCAGCTCAGAATGAGATTTAGAAGTGCTGCTACAAAATGGCTACACCAGAAATGTCTCCTCTGTGGCTTCAGACTGCAGAGCCTTCTGGGTTAACTGCATTGTACAGCCAGCAGGCATTGCTGAATTAATTGATTATTTGGCTTATTACTGTGTGTTCATATTCTTCGCTCTTCACACTTTCTGGTGGATGTTGAGTAATTTCCCTTGTTTGTTTCCAAGGGTTTTATTAAAATGCACTCAAAAATATGCCACCAAGGAGAGAGGGAGGGAAGAGATCCTCCCCAGCTATAAGCTATTCTGACTGGTACCAATGTAGCATATAATTGAATGTTATTTCCATACAGTACAGCCAAATGTAGCCATCTACAAGAAATAAGAGCATCTCTTAAGATTTTAGATTGTTCTTGAATGTAAAAGAATTTATTTCTCATAGACAGTTTTCAAACTGGGAGCAATATTATTGCTAAATTATGTTTTAATAGCTAGTTTGTTGTTTCTGTTTCTGAAGCCATCATAAAGCATCCATAAAGTGGTATTTCTCTTGCATTTTACATGACTCCAGGGCTTGCTGTTCTCGCCTGTCAGGTCTTTTCAAATCACTTAACGTTTACTGGAACAATTCTACACTGCAAGATTTGCTGCTCATCCAGCGTGGTGTTTGTATCACAGCTGCTACACCATTGCCATCTCAATAAAAGGAAGCATTTCTCACCACTTCACTAGTATATAGCAGCATGAAAATAATAATTTCCTTTGAAAAAAAAAAAATCCACAAACCTTTCATCTGGAAAAAAATCAAGCAAGGAGTAATCTTGGTATTATTCAGAAATGTTTGTGGTTGTTAAGGTAAACTTACAATCCATAGTTAATTTAATAAAAATATGACATAATTGTCCTCAGCTCTGATATTGTTGTACTTTTTTTTCCCTTCAAGAGCAGATTAGAATATTCAGACATACTGAATAATGAAAGAGTTGAGTATTAAGGACATATAATGGAAAAATTTCAGTTTCATGCCTGACAGGGCATTACCCAACTCATTATAAAAAATAATAAAAAAAAACATTTATAGAGTGTTCTTTACTATCATTCAATCATAAAAGTAATTCTGGCTTATTGGCATATAATTTATTTTGTTTTTCATAGTTCATTTTCAGGTACCAGAATATGCAGAAACAAGATGAAAGGACAATGTTTCACTCATGTCTTACAAGAAAACAGTTTAAGGGCAGTCACATTTTCTGACTTTGTAGTTGAGGGTGGTATTTTATTCATTAGCTTCCTCACTGGAGGATAATAGTTCTTACAAACCTCACAAGCTGACCATCTTTACTCACAGAGAGTAGCATTTCACTCACAGACACACCTTCTAAGTTAATGAAGCAAGTTAAGATTATTTTCTTCTTCACTTTGTACTGCTAATAAATATCTCCTTTATTATTATGAATTAGAGAGAAGATATAGCGGCCATATCTTAAATGTTACGGCAATTAATTCTTCAAGTGGTATTTTACAGGATTTGCAGAATTCCCTTTATTTGCCTGGAGATCTGCACAGTGAAAACATTGAAAACCATAATCCTGGTAGCAACACTTGAAAGCCATATTTCTCCCTGATACTTTTCACTGCAGCTCCCAGGACATAACATAATAAGGAAGGTGTTCAGTAAAATTTGTGTTAATGTCACAGCTCAGAAGAGATAAAATGAATATGGGGAAACCTTGCCCAAGTTTCCCTTCTTGTTCCAGTTATGTTCACCTCACTGTATATTTAATTTGAAGTGCAGATCTAATTAAAAGTTAATGCATCATTAAAATGATTTGTAATAAGTATATTCAACTCCATGTGAGCATGATATGCTCGTTATCGAGTCCAGACTATAACTGGGATCCTTCACAATGAAGAAAATCATTATTCATAACAAATATCTTTCTGGTGATGTTCATTCCATACATAAATGTGATCTAAATGTTTTATCTTTTAAATAAGTTTAGCATGTATGAAGACCTGCTGCTGAATATTTTTTTTCTTGGATGGTATCTGTCGTTAAGAGGAATATTTCTTTAAATGGGTTCGACTGTGTTTTTTCAAGAGAAGAAAATACGCCTTCTACAGAATTAATGAAGCTGGCTTTTTAGCCTAGGGTAAAAAGCTGGCTAATGAAGTAATTCATAGTGACAGCCCATGATCTGAATTATATGAATTATTGCTTATTAATGGGATTAATTGCTTCTCATGCTATAATACAAAATTTATGCACTTGTCCAAAATCTAGGTCTATAATCTGAAACAGAAAGAGGGAAGAAAGGCTGTATTAATTATATGTCATGTCCACATCTCTGAATGTCCATGCTGCAACAGAGACTGAATGTAGGTAATTTTATAAAGAAATGTTATGAAGTGAAAACTATAAAATAGTGATAAGAAAGATAATGGTATGTTCTGCTCAGCTGAGGCAGTATATCAGATTGCATTGCTTTGCTAAGGACTTCCATTATCTTTATGCTCTCTTTCAATATACAATAAAAGAAAATTTATCTCCTAACATATAGCGTAATTCTATATTGAGTATAGAAGTACCTGAGGGACAGAAAAAGAAAACTTTCAAGACCACAGAAAAACAAGCTCAAAGTAAAATCATATTCTACATAGCCATGTTTTCTTTTTCTGTTTTAATATATCAGTAGAGTTCTGAAATAAGTTTCTTTCAATTTAAAATTTTGGAGATATTATTTAATGAGTAAAGAAGCTATTTTTTGGTGTTGAAGTTATGGAAGAATTTTGATTTTATTTTCTGATTTGTCCAAGTTCTATCTTTTTCTTCCTTTCTTATTCATAAAATACTTAGGCAATTGAAAATTAACTGGAGCACATATATATATATATAAAGTATTAGATGCATCTGCTCTTTATTTTATATATATGTTGGCTATACTACATACCTACTAGAAATATATAGCTATTTTATATATACATACTGTTTCTAGATTTTCTGCTCAGGTTCTTGTGACCATTCCAAACATCTCTTGGCCTGTTCAGCTAGCTGAGCAAGCCCATGAAAGGGCACTCTTTAAGCTCTCACTAAATTTCATCTCTGTCAGACGCCTCTTTCCCAGCCCCTTCCTGCTGTTTCAGTTTTGTGTGGCACTGAGACTCCACCGGCGCCACTGCACTTCCTCAGCAGCCAGAGGCTGGCAGCAGGAAGGGATTGCACTGGTTGGGGTGCCTCAGCAAGACACTGAACTTGGCTCTAGAGCTCTGCAGCTTTGCTCTATAGCTTACAGGTGAATAAATATTTCTGGGAAATACCTTATGAGCACAGTAAAGAAGTCAGAGAGTAGGGAGGGGTAAAAAAGTGTCATAGTCATTGATTGTAATTAATAATATAATTGACTCTGCACCAAAGATATTTAGTTCACATTTCACATTCTATTTTCAATTTTCACTTTTCCTGCTTCCCTTGTTGCCTGGTATTAGGGATTAGAAAAGAAATATGCTCTTGGGATTAAGTGTATTTTATATACCTACCTGCCTTTAAAAATCATACCATTTAACATAATAAAAGGCTTCATACAGTTAATATGTACATTTCAAAATAGGAACACTTTTCAGTTTTATTAGTCAAAAAGAATTAGTTTCAAAGATTAGACCACTATGAAAATCCTCCGTTGACTACACTGTTACTATTTCCATGAAATAGTTTTATTGCTAACACAGAGTTTTCATTGTCTGGGCAGAGGTGACTGTGTAAAACACCGCTGTGACACAGCCCAGTGCTGTGGACAGTTTGGACATGAATAAAGTAAATATAGGCAAGCAGCCTTCTTTCCACAAACTGGCTTAGATTCCTATCAAAACTCCTTTTTAGGGACTAGAGCAATTTTGATCAACCTTCTTGGCCCTATAAACTGCACACCAAAATTCTTCATCCGGGAGTCAGCCAGGCAAATGCAACAAGTGTAAACTGCACTGAGAGGAATTGTTGGGAATGTCTCACTGGTGAGGGAAGATATGCGCTTTTCATTAATGTCCAGTCTCCATCGGGAAATGGAATTGAACTGGGTCTGAACCTTCCAGGACAAACCACAGGTGTTGCCAACAGCCTCATGCATCCCTGCAGGAGGTCTTGTTTTACCCATCATCTCACACCAAAGTAGCCCCACTTCCGCAGGGAATAGCTGCATTCATGCAAAATTTTCCAGCCACTTTGAACACGAATGTAGAAATGAAGGACATATTGCTTGAAGAGTAGTTGCAAAGAGAAAAAAATATTCATACATTCTCATCATTCTGGATTGGGTTCCCAAGAGACCTTTCAAAACAGTCTTGCAATTATCCTTCAATTAATGGGTCAAATCTCTCAACCAGCAACAGTGAGAGAAACTCCCAGCATTACATCTTATTGCTGTGCTCATCCCCACCAGCTGAAGACCCAAATACCTTCATGTGAGCATTAGGGAGGTGCCAGACACTCAGCTTGCATCCCCTTTTGCACATTCTAGGGGTCATACTTGGAAAAAGTTCCAGTTTTTTTGTGAAAAGTTTCCAGGGGGTTGTGCTGAAAACTTGATTCACTTTAAAGAGAAGCTAGAAAACAAAATTCCAACACAGCTTCCTTTAAGAAAAAAGACATCAGGTTGAGTTACTCAGTTTGGTAGAACAATCTGTAACAATGCCGTTATTAAAGTTTCATAAAAATGTGTTCTTTTAAACACAGGCTTATATCTGACTTCCACAGAGCAATTATAGTAACTATAATGTGACTCTTGTGGTAAAAAGTGACATGCACACTGCAGTGAGGCTTTTGAATTTTTAAATTAGTAAGAGCAGCCACTAAGAATATACTTCAAATTTCACCATCAAGGAAAAAGGAGGCTGAAAACAACTTACACTCTAGTTCACGTTTCACTTGGAGGTTTGAATTTTGCATTTGTTCCTAGGCCTCAGCCCAATGCTGCAAAGAAGCTGCCTCAGGCTTGAAATATGGCAATTGTTCCCAGGCTATGTAATTTTCCTCAGCTTTCTTTAAGTCACTGTGGAAAAAGTTAGCCCTGGTAAAATTTAATCCTTCATTAAACAGTAATCTAATTTAAGTTGTTATTTAAGAAGTTGGTTAAATAGCAAGAAGAAAAAACACTATGTAAATTAACTTTTAAATGAATTTACTTTACTGCATACATTTTCTGTGTTTTGCTAAAATGAAAACTAGACTCATACGACAATTTGACTAAAATTGTTAAAGAACGAAGATAGAAAACAGAAACGAATTTCACTTCTGTGATATCATACAAAAAAACAAGTGAAATTTTTGTTCAGTCTATCAGGAAACATAAAAAATTACTCTTGCCAATAATTCAACAACACAGATGAAATTTCAGGTATGAGGTAAATGAAAAATTGAAAAAAAAAAAAAAGCTGTGTGAACTAAGTCCCAGGACCAATGGAAAAAAACTACTACATGTTCAATAAAATTATCCAAGCAATAAAACAAACAATATTTGTCACATACTTTCATTAGTATAAATTATTCACTCAGCAGTATTTTTTCACAGGATTTTGAAAACAAACAGGGCAGCTTTGAAAAGATATTTCCCTTGTTTGTAGACCAGTGGATAGTTTCATAACTTGGATTTGGCAAGCGTATTTATAATGGCCTCCACGTTTTTAATTTGCTTTTTTCAGGATTCGGGTTTGGGATACAATTAAAACAATTGTATTCATGGAGAAAATGCAGTTACAAAGCTATTGTGCCAAAACCTGCAACTTTAGAAAAGTAGGGTATTTGCACCTTAGGAGATTTGGGTTCAATTTCTGGTCACATCGCAATTAGCAGGACAGGACTGGTCAAAGCTCTTGGGGCCACTTTTTAACTAATGATGTCAGAAATAGGTTGTTCCAATCTCACAGGCAGCCAACATTTGGACATATGAGTTACAATTCATATTAGGTTTATGTGACTTGGGTAAGTCGTTGTCTAACTCTCAAGACTAAGCAGTAGGTGGGAATCAAGTAAAGTGGTCGGGTTCTGGACATGATGTCGGGCTTTGCCCTCAGATCATTCCCTGGCAGCAGCCCTGGGCTCAGCACCTTGTTTTGGGAGTTTGGGGTACCTGAAAGTGCACATGGTATATCTGGGACATCACAGTGCTTTGTTGGAAATTGAAACGTTCTGGGTGGATGGGTCAATTTTTCTAAGTCTTTTGATGGATAACGGGCTATTTGGTGATGGTAATCTGCCTGAGATCCTGCTCTCGTACTTTGGCTCCTCAGCCTGCAAGACCATGTGGGAATAAAAAAAAAAAATCCAGACCAGGAGCTTGAGGTCTCTGGAGAAGCAAAGATTTTTTGTAGCTGCTGGGTTTTTATGTTCATTACCTTGGTTAGTTACCCATTTCCCCCAAACACCAGAAGTGTGTAGTCTGACTGGCTGGTCTCAAAGGTCACAGGAAATGGCAACACCTCTTTAACCCCAGGCCAATGCTGAGAAACTCACTGACCAGTCAGCTCTGTAGCTTACAGCCTCTCTGAGCTCACCCAGCAATCCAGGAAAACTCTTCAGTTTTCAATACAATTTAGAGGAGGAAACTTCAAAATGAAAATACTCTGTTTACAAGAAACTCTGCTGTGTAATCATCACTGAGTATAATGAGGCTTTTTACAAGACCTCTGTTTCTTATGGTGCAAAACAATTGAATTTTCTTAGGAAAACTCTGTCTTCCATAAATTAAAAATTATAAATAATGAGCTTTTGAAAATTTTATTCTTTTTTCTCTCTCATAATTCTATCCACAAGTATTGTACTTCCTTGCCTTTCTAGTGGGGCAAATTCTCTCTCTCTCTCTTTTATTCCTGAATGTATTCAAAAAATTAATTAAATGGGTAGAGTTTTTCAGACCGAAAAAAAAAAAAGTTTTCTATGCCTCAATAGGAGCTGTGTTTGCTCTAATTCTTTATTTTAAAATAGCTGCATTATTTCTGGCAAAGTGATGCTTAACCAGCACCCTGAGGTAAAAAGAAAAAAACTAGCAGCTCTGAGTAGCAATCTGGTGGGCTTTCAGCTTCCAGTGCACAGGTATCAGCACAACATATGCCTTGTGTTTTATCCATGCCTAGACACTTGTACAGAGCCTCCTTCTCTCCCAGAAGACATGCAACCCTGGTGTAAAACAGAACCTTCTGCTTCAGACAACATTAAGACAGTTTCTTTTCTTCCTAATGCTCACTCAGGAGTTTTAGGTTATTGACAATAGAGTCAAAGTGGCCAAATTTCTTATCTGCCATCTCCAGCATTTTTTTCAATAACATGACAAAATTTAATATTTCGTGTGGAGGATTGCACTTTGTAGATATATGCTTCAAGTGGTGTTTTGTTTCTGTATCTACAGTGCAGAGTTTTGTAGAGATATGCACAAGAGGGTCTGAATAACCCTGAATAATTTTTGTGACCTTATTAGTGTCACAAATTTCCTTGGCAAAATTTCCAGCTCTGTTAAGGGACCTTCTTCTGAAGTATGCTAAAAATTCAGGACCATGGGTTGTTCCACTGAGACATACAGGACACAGAGGAAAACAGTTTTATGCTCAAAAGCAGATTTTTGCCAAAATCCTGTGAATATTTCCAACATCCTTTCCAGTAAGCTGAGACACATATAAGCCATGTCACAATCTACATGCACCGGGGAGGGATTGCAACCTTTTCCATCACCCCACAATGGAATAATCCGTATTTGATTGTGTAGTGAAGGAAAAGACAGAGAAAGCATGATGTTAAGGTTACAAGAACAGATTGAAGGCACAAATCCAAGCTTTCTCTCTGATCCTCACAATACCTGGTTAGGAGTTTAAGCATAGTCTGTTGATATCTGGAGTTCACAGTAGTACTCAAGTTCCCAAAGTCTTGTCTGTGGCAAAAGAAATACCCAAGAAATACCATCCTTGCCCTGTCAGTGTCTCAGAAAAAACTACAGGGATATCTGCTTAAGCTGCAATACTGCTTTTTCCAGAACTTGATTTCAACTAACCTGGTTTCAGGCCACCTGGCAGTATCAGCCTGAGCTCTTTCCCTCCAACCCCACTAAGCTTTCCTTTCAGCAGTTGCCTTTTGAAACTGCAAATTGGCCTGAATTAATCTGAGCAGGAAGTTAATGCTGAGGGAAGAGCAACTCTTCTTTGAGTTCTTTAGAAAAAGCTGTCTCTGACGCCTAATAAAGCAGAGCTCTTTTGAGCTGATAAAATGAACAATCATTGCCAAAATGTCCTTCCTGTTCTTCCAGCCCCCAGTCAAGACAGGGAATCAATACAAATACAGTTCATAAGGTAACATTATGTGTTTTTTCAAATAAACTAAATGTGTTTTAAAGCCCATGATTTTCCATGAAAGTCCTTGTATTTATAACTTCCAAAAACCCAGGCCAATGAAAACAAAATTCTGTCTGATCAGAGAACATATAATTGGTATAAGTTATTCAATGTCATACTTGTGCTGGGTTGCTCTGTAGAGTGTACAAAGCATAATATATTTTTTGCTTCTAGGAAAATCCTGGATTTTATCACTGCATAACATGGTCAAAGAGTTTGATAGGTTTTTTTATCATAATCAGTACTCTCTGCTGGTTTTGTAGATAGCTTTTTTTTGGAGAGGTACTCTCCTTTCCACACTTAAATTTTTTCTCAACTCCCATTCAAAATGTCATAAACACTTGGGCTGGCAAACTAACAATTATTTTTAAATCTGGAGGGAAAAGAGTTTATTTCTGTACAATTGTGTAATATATGCCAAACAATTTTACTGAGGTACAATAATTTCCTGGGCTTTGTTTGTTTCTCTGATGTATTTCTGGTTTTGCCAGCCTCCTGCTGAGATAAATCATCTCCCAAAAAATCAGCAGGGCTGTGGATAAGGAAAAAGCACAACGAATCCTTCCTTTGTTGGGTAAATCTGTCTTGATATGCCAGTAAGGAGTGATCAGAATGATTTTTATTGGGAATTGTTTAGACTCATGTTCTTTTTCCAAACCGTTCATTCCCATGCAAATCGTGGACATGCTTCTGCTTACACTAAAGCCAGTGAGATAAGGGATAACAGCATAATTCTTAATATGATCCAAAGTCTATTTTGACTTTCGTTGGGGAGAAAAACCACAGCAGAAATACAAAATTTTAGAACAAATTTGTAAAGAACATGACATGGGGCACCAGGACAAACGTCACTTCAGAATGTCCTTCACCAGAAACTCACTTGCTCTCATTTGTTTCCTGGTAACTGGAAAACAAACCCAGTGGACTCCCTGGAGCTATGAGCATTAGGATCAGCACTTCCTTCTTAAGTGACCAGTGTCCTGATACTTTTGGTCCTGATTTGCAGTTCTCTTCTTGGATTTAATACTTCTTTTTATTAATCAGAAGAGTTCTGCTATGGGACGCCTGGGACTTGCAACGTATATAATGTTTTCTGAACGAGACATGCCTCTACTAAATTATTTTGAGTGTCTGTGGCAGAACATCATTCTGTAGCAGATGCACTGATGATGTGGTGAATTCCACCAGTTATTAAATATCAGACCATTAATACTGATTGCTTTGTTGAATAAATGATTTTCCATTACTATTTTAGAAACGTGATTTTCAGGTACAGAATTATTTAGTATTTCTTTGGGTTATTATTTCTCTTAAGCTGGCAGCTTAATTTCTGATTTCTGTTTTCTGAACCTATTTTTGTTGGTGATCTCTTACATGATTCTTAATTTCTTCTGCTGACTGTGTACAGTAGCACTTCATTGATTTAGTGCTTTGAAAGCAGTGTTACCCCAAGAGATTTCCTGATTCCATGGAAGCAGGGAAGGGTTGTAAAGAGTAAGATGGCGGGATACACATACTGGGATGTTCCAAAATGACATCCTTTTCCTACAGTAATGGTCAACTCTAGACCTTTCAGTTGTTCTGCTGCTCTGACACTACACTCCAAGAGATGCATAGACATTTTGGCCATAATAACACCTAATGAGAGCTATAGAAGGACTAAGTAGATTTACTCTGAACTTTTAGGATCATTCACTGTGAGCAGAGAGTGAGGATCCCAGGTGGACTGAACTGTTCTGCTTCCTCCTGTTTTCATAGGAACTACATGTGTAAAGACCTAATCAGGGCAGAAACCTCAGATGTTAAAGTTCTCTATTATGCACACCTTTTGAGACAGTAAAAATAGCTCTTTCTGATTAAACACCTAGCTAGCTTTCTGTCCCTTTAGTGTGTTTTTAGTCAACACACAGATTTGGATGTTTTGTTCGCTTCTCAAATTTTCCAATTAATGTTGTCCCCAAACACTCAGTTCTCACTCAGTCAACACTACCATTGACAGCAATGCCAGGTAGGGCTGCAGGGTAAGGACTGATAGCAAAGATCTTAGTACAAGACAAATTCATTAGACAAACTAAATAATTTAGGCACATTTGAAAAGCAAATGAATGTAGAGGTGTTCCCTTATGATTATGGCTCACATGGATTTTTTTAAGAGGAAAAACATAAATTAATAAAGGCAAGAATGTCTTTAATGACAATATTAGTGGCTGCCCTGTGGCTATTAAGACATGCACTTGTTGTAAACTATATTGATTTTTCCATCAGATAAAATTCTTTGGTTAAATTGTTATTTGCAGCTATAATCCAGAGTGGCTGTGTTGGTCATTGTCATGATAAAATGTGGTAAGAAAGTTTTTCATTGGAATCCTGGCCGTGTATTTTCAGAAAGACCCCTTAACAACATCAAGGAGAGTCAGATGCTGTCTATAGGTGTAATAGCTACTGTGGAAGCAATGGTGCCACTGATTAATGGAATGAGTTACAGGCTCACAAATTCCATTTTATCTAAGAACTACCTGTTCTTTTCATTATGCACTGCGTGAATTTACTGCATTTGCAAATTAAATGCCTGACCCAGTGAACATTCACATGAGAAGTTTCACAGAGTTCATCCAAACCCCTTGTATAAGCACATAAAGGGTTTGTCCATTTACCAGAGAACAGCTTCACTCTTGGCAGTTTGCTACTTTCTTCAGGAGGAAACGGTCAGTTAAGATGGAGAAGGTTTGTTCTGCTCATCTGTGGCCCTGATTTTTACTTGAAATGGTTATGTGAATAAAGATATATGTTTAGAGATTTACAAGACATATAAGAATGACTAGAAAAACTCTTCATAGGACAAGAGAAAAATAAAGAGGAGCTGAAAAATGTAGGTGCAAAAAGCCTTTTCCACATTCTCCATAACCAGCCAATACTGTACAAGAAAGAGTTTTCTTATGCTGAATTGAGTCAGAACATTAAAATTTATAACGGTTGCTCTAAAGTGGCCCTAAAATATTGTGTTGGACACCTTTGCCATGTATGTGCCACCATTTGTTATCAACCATAAATAATTTGACTTAGAGTTTAAGTTTCGCTTATACTGTTTCAAGGACAGAGTCATCTAAAGCTTTCTCCCACTTCAATATTCTTAGACCATCTGAGGTCTTCAAATCATTTCTTTTACTGCTGAAACAGGAAAGAAACCGAAATCCAGCACTGTGGGATAGAATGTGACCCTAACTGGACTTAGTGCAAGTGCAATAATCTGTTTCCTGAAACAGCATTTTCCCCGTGAGTATTTCACTGCACATCTCATGTTACAGCACAGTGGAAGTTTGTGGAGCCCTTTGGGTGCAGAGAGTCCTACAGGACCAAAGACACATCTTACAGGGCAGTGATTTATTTTCTTGCACTTAGATGCCAAACCTGCCTGAAATACCATTACATGAATTATACTGAAATAAAACTTAGAGTTTTCAGCAATCATTTGGTAATGTAGGTTGCACGTTCTTTTGACTAGAGTTATGTTTTCATAGGGATCACGTGAGGGAGATCAGAACACTTCATCAGATCTTCAGAGAAATTCAGAAGAATGTGGAGCTCCTTTTCTGTAGACCTCTGCAATTTAAAGCTGCTTTTCTTCCTCTTCTTTTTGGTCTTTGAAGGGCTAGGTTCCTACAGAAGGGCACTGAGTGTTTCAGATTTTTTGAGGGGCAGCTCCCAGCAATTTCTGTCTTGAGCGACTTCTTACCTTTCAAGACTGCTGTCCAGTATTGCCTAAACTACAGCTATTCCTGCCTAGGAGCAGAGCAGTGGTTGGTGGCGTGGCTTGGGGCCAGGGCACAGAGTGGAAGAGTGACTGGCGTCTGTGCACAAGCAATCCTCTGCCATCACCCACCCATATACGCAGCACACCCATGAAGACTACCGGCAGTGACAAAAGAATCCTGCTGAATGGCTTCAGTCCCTGATTTCTTATTGCCTTCTTGGATCACTCAGCCATGCAAACAGAATTTTAAAAATATTTAAATATATGCTATTTTTAGATGTCTAACTGCTTTGCAAAATTTAGCTATTAAATCAAGATTCCTTAATCCAAGACTTGGGACAATACATACTTGATGTTTTGGTAGATAGGCATGCCAATTCTATAGTAATAGAGGCTTTATATGTCTTGAAAGGAAGAGGTAACGTCACTTTTGATGCTTTTACAGGCCTTGCCTACCAGGATAATAAATGAGAATCACTGTATAAAGGAAGTCAGGAAGAGCTGCTTAAGAGTTTGCTGAACAGAGATGTCCTTTTTGATAAATTCTTCATGTCAAATGCCAACAAGCTTAAAAAAGGAACAAGTGCTGTAATTGTGATATCCTGTTCAGGTTACACTACCCTCAGGGAAAATGCTACTAATGACTGAATTAATTAACGAGAAATTGTTTTATGTGTTACAGAATTTAAACCAGCCCCCTGCCCCAGTTTCCCTGTCTGCTTATTTTTGCAAGAGTGTGAACAAAGAAGCCATTTGCCAATGCTTTGTTAACCTGTTACTCTCACTAAGCATTTCCGTGTAATGCTGTGGAAGGCAGGGTTGTGTGCATTACAGCTGGGAGCAATGTCGTCTTGGATCACGTACTCTGCAATCATTGTGTAGAAAAGTGTAAAACAAGTACCTTCAGAATCCATGATCGCAGTTTTTGGCATTATAACTACTTCTTTCTAAGCTTGTCTACATGATTTGTGCCACGGCGCTGTGGGAACAGATATGAAGAGATAAATTCAGTGATGCAGCTTCCTATTTAACTTCATACTTTTAGAACACCTTGGAAATGCAATGGCCAGTGCATTATTTATATCACAGGGTTTTTTTGTTGTTTCTCTTCAGTATCATCTAAGTATGCCTCTTGAGCAGATCAATGTCAGGCGGGGCAAGTTTTTCCTGTAATTCTTACTCCTTTGGGATTATACGATTATCCTCTCATGCTAAAATTGTTTTATCTTCACAACTATTTATGGGGGTATGCTGCTATTACCTAAATTATAAAAATGGACTATGCAAAAGTACTAGCTCATTTATGTGTAAGATACTTGTTTTGTTGGTAAGAACTGAATAAAATAAGCATCCCTGGTTTTAACAGGATTATGTGACACATGGGGTAGATGTAGATAAGGTTGCACAATGCATCTTTAGTTTCTTTCACAAACAGAAAGACAGCTCCTTTTCAGCTCACAATTGCAGGCATATTTTGTTCTATTTGAAAGAACGCAAAAAATATTTTCCTGATTTTTATCTGCTTTTAATTAGGTTTCTTCAACAAAGAAAGCATTTGTTACATTTTGTCAAGCAAAGCAACCAAAAAAATTGCACTTCGTTCAGATACAGAGTTGCCTTGAGTGGGAATTGCTAAATTAATATTCATTTTAGTCCTCTCTGCCTCTGATAATGATAGAATTTAGTGTGTTTACTGTTCTAAGATCTTGCAAAAAAGAAAGTATTTCATTTTGCTTGACAATTTTATAAGTCTAGTGATACATACTAGCTTTCTTCCTCAAAGCTCTGTCATGATACTGTGTGTATAGAGAAGGAACTGTGTAGATTCTGCATCCACCACAGCTCTGACCTTATTACCTGGCCCACGTACGAGGACAAATCCCTAACGTTAACTCTACTTGCTACCGCATCACCTGTCCTGATTTGGAAATGACAAACTCTAGCCACACACTTCTCGTCAGTCATGATAACATCTACATTCCCTGCTCAGATGTGTACATGGCTTCTGCTGTGGACTCAGGGTCACCAGTCTCATCACCTGCTTTGGTGAATTTGTGACATAGGAAAATATAAAAAAAAAGCCACATTATTTATTATAAACTAGAAAACAGAGAGAATCTGATAATAAAATTTTGGACCCCAATGAAATCAACAGTGAACTCCATGTTGATTACCCACTGGCCGGAATTTCAGCCAGGGTTTGCATAGTTTTATTTCTTTTGGATGCAGAAAATTGGACAGAAGTATGTTTACAGAAGTTGTACTTTAATAAGGTACTTCCCTGCTCCTGCCTATGAATGCAGGTGCTTCTGTTACCAGAAGATCAATGATACAACTTCATAAATTGCTGCACAGAACAGTGGAAAACTGAGGTCTGGTACCTTGAGAGAGTTTAGTCTTCTTTTACTGAAAGAATTTTTCTGGGAAAGGTAAAACCTTACACTTAAAATTCTTTCTTCAGTCTTACAGATGGGTTGGATTTTCTTTTCAAATCCAGACTTTTTGGGACTTTGGTAGGCTCTAGTGTTTCTGTGTCTAGATTGATGGTATCATTTTCAAGGGAAAAAATACGCTTTGATCGAAAAAGAGACATTTAACTTCCAGACTGTGTGTAAAAATATTCTTTTTTTAAACTGCAGGAGTTTTGCAACGTTGATATTGTTTGTGTATTGTTGTTTATATGTACAGTTTATAAATATTATTTATATAAAAGCAAAATATTTTAAAAATATAGTATTGGTATGTGTTTGGTCTAGAATGAGAGATGTGTTGTTGCAGTACAAATCTGAATTTTAAATTGCAAATTTTAATTTATTGCAAAAAACTGGGTGGAGGCTGGGGCACCAGTTTTGCAACCAAATGATGACACTGTGCATCAGCTGAACACATGTAAAAATCTGTGTACACACATTTAGCAAATGCAAGACAAAAGATATTGTCATCTATCTGTTTTCAGTGGTTTCAAAAAATTATTGTTCTTTTGCTGTTAATTTTTATTCTTCAGCTGAAAATTACTGTTCCTCAACCATGATTTGGTATTTCAATGCAAAGTAAACTAGTTTATAAACTATAAATTTGTTTTATTTGAACTTAAATATCCTACTAAAAGAAAACTGTATTTTTTCTGGTACTGATTTAATGAGAGCAGTTTAAGGCCAAGGCTAAAAAATAGACTAAATTATTGCAGAGTAATTACCCTTAGGCTTCTGCACACACTGCGATCTGGACTACAACTCACTTATTCTGGAGTGGAGCATCTATACATGCACACCAGAGAGCTTTCCTGGGACAATCTATTCCACTTGAGTTACTCCAGTTAATTACTTTATACTGATGAGCCTTGAAAATCAGTTCTGCCTTTAGCATTGAAACGTTCTCAGAAAAAAAAAAAAAAAAAAAAATGAATTTTCTTGAAACAACTTTACCACGAAGCAGCACATTAAAAGAAACAGTTGGGATTGTGAAGAATTACTTTGTGATACTCTTGAAAATGTTCCTTCTCCTGGCTGTTGGCGTCACACACAGAGTGCCAGAGCATCCCACAGCCTGCACTAGGAGTAGGCTGGTTTGCAGCAGGGATGGGTTTGATCCCATGTTCGCCTTTACAGATGTTTGTCCAAAGAAGGCCCCCATGCTGCTCACAGTGATGTATGTGCCTCTTACCCACGAGCAAAGCTGTTGATCTCGTGGGGGCTTGCCTGAGCAAAATGCACATGCGAATTGTTTGCTGATTTGGGGCCAAAGCATGCAAATGCTGATTGAGCAGTGCCCTGTGCACAATTTACCTTCTCTGGATGCAATGGGAAGTGTGTTCTGGTGTGTTACTGGACCATATGCTGCACCACTCTCTGAGGCTTCTCCTCATTGCTGGGGAACCTCATTAAATTAGTATGGGGCAGCAGGAATACAGGCAAGACAACAGCTTGATCCAATCTGAGTATGTTCCTTTGCTCCCACTGCTTCTGGCTGTGAGCCTCAAGTGTTAATGGAAATTGGCAAAAATGAGTATGACCCACTACGGCAGCTCATGGCATTAAACAATTATGCAAGAATTTTTCCTTGGAAGCTATTAGGGATGATGACATTGCGCTTAATATTTGACCTTCCCAGCTTCAACTGCTCAATACCTCTTACTGTACACAGAAATTGCCAAAATCCCACCTAATGAGCTGAAAAATGACATATGACAGATCTGATGGCTAACTGCAGCTAGTAGAAAGACTGCTACAGAACAAAAATTCCCAATCTTGCTCTTTTTTCTTCACTTTTTCCAGTTATAAAGAGTGCTTAAATATGTAATTTGAAGGCACAGATAATTAAAAACTTAATTCAAAGCAAGCTGAATTCAGGCAAAGTTCAGTTGTTTTTAACGTCTTTTTGGCTCAAATCTGCAATTTGTTCACAAAGTTATTGGGTACTCACAGGATTTCAGGTTTTTTTCTTTCTGGGAAAGCTGTTTTGGTCTTTTTCCAAGGGCGCTGTTTCAGTTCCATTTATTCTGGGGATATTTACACCCAGTTAACTCTTTTGGCTTCAAGGAAAGGGAATAGTTCTTGAATTAAATGGTAATAAAAGTATTCCTAGGGATAAGAGAATCATGAGTGCATCCCACTGTACCATTAAGTCAGTGCATACAATTCACAGTGTGTTTATAAATTATGCCATTGTCTTTTCTCACTCCTGCCTTATTTAATTTTCATCTTAAAAAGCCACCACTAAAACTGCTGTAACTACTCTAGGAGTGGAAAATAATTTTTAGCAGCTCCAGTCCTGTTTCAGTCACACAAAACTCATATCCTACTTTTGATAAGAAACAGTAGAGGTGAAGAAGTGAAACTTTAAATGCTAATTGATTTTCCTATGCAGCCTTATTTTGCAGAGACCTTGGGATCTCTCACTTCAAATAATATCAATCTGAAAGAAAATGCTGGCAAAGAAATGAAATTGAAAAGTTTTATGAAGTCGTTTTTATAATGTACCCCTCCTATTGTAATCAGCGATATAATGTAGGGACTTGAACTCTGAAAACTGTGCATCCTCTAAGGGGCCTGGATAAATAGCATCAGTAAATGAAAGGTATGCACACAGCCCTGGGAAAGAGCCTTAGTTTTTCTGCTCTTCATGACTTGTGTGGCTAAACAAGTTTATTATGACATGATTTTCCACCCCCCTCCCCCACTACTTTCCTTGACATATTTTGAGAGGGTTTTTGATGCACTGTAACTTTTTTACGGACCCCTGCCCTCCCATAAATTATCACTTCTACTATCACTAAATGGTAAATATTGATTAACTTCACGAGATTTTTATAAGGGAGTAAAATACTGTGCATATCTTTGGGACAAGGGTAAGCAGATGATGTTTTCTCCTACAGCATCTGAAGTCAAAGACTTGGTCAACCAGGATCACAGAGTGTGCCACCTTCAGTGGATTACACAACATGTTGATGAAAGGGTATATCTGTTCCTTTTCTCATGAGGTCAGCACATTTGAAGGCACCTAATTAAATTATTCATTAACTCCTCAGAAAGAGGAGAAGAGGAAATAGCAAAGAAATCCATGATTTAGGAGATTACAGATGAGCCAGAAAGAGTTGAACTTGAGTTATGAAACAGAAATATTTTCAAGTATAAAGAAGAAAAAATGCCTACACAAGACTGATTTTTTTTTTTTTTTAAAGTTTTGTTAAACTGCATCCAAAATGCCTTTGGATTGTTACACAAGAAATAAAATGTTTTTAAATTATATACTGGTTGAGCCAAATTCAGAGATGAGATTAAATCCCTTCTTGGATTTATGATCTTTTAGAGTTTTTAAAAGAATGTATATGATTGAGGCTTAAGATGCTGAACTGTCATGACATATGTAGGGAGGGGCTAGGAGTGTTTCAAAGGCTGAATTTAAGCAGGCTACTTCAAGTTATTGAAGATAAAAGATGAGAGGGGCTTAAAGTTCAAGCACTGACATCCAGCTAAAGGCAACCACATGGTATCTGTGGACTTGAATTTGGACAAAACATGTTTAAATCCACATGCAAAACAATATATACACAAATCTTTGAAAATGTATAGCTCAGTGTGCAAGACTAAAAGGTCCAAGTTATTTATGGGCCAATGTATGTTGGGCAAGTGTAGGATACAATGTTTTGGTGTAGATTTTTCAGTTTCTGTGGTTTGAATTGTACTGTTAAATCATAAAACAGAGCCTCTTGGAAAATTACCTGGATATCCCACGTGGAGTTTGCAGAATGCAGTTCCTGACTGTACTAGCAAATAGCACAAAATAGCACCATGAAGTGTAGCTCCAATGCAAATACAAAAGGCTCTAAAATCTACAGGTGAGTGTTGTGCAGCATGAACACATACACGCACACAAACAAAAGCTTACACTAAATTTTTGCTGGTTTGGGAGGGAATTCAGCTTTCAAATTGATTAAGAGAGCATGCCTAATTAGAAACATTTATCACATGTACACTCACAACTGCTTTTTTGTTTTCGCTCTTCATTTGAAATTGTATAAATCACAGGAAAATAAGTATCTCATATCCAAAATGCCCATCTCTTTGTTCTTTTTTATTTGATTGCAGTCAGATGAAAAGCACTGCTTTGAAATAGAGGCAATGGCCAGAGGCCTATTGATTGCCTGTAAACAGAAACAAAAAAGCGGCCCTGGTAACATTTAGAATGGTTTATCAGTGATCAAAGCACAGGAGGTGCTGTCTAGACAGCCTAGGTGTGGACTAGCAAATGGATTTCATTAGGGTCCTCTACTCTGGTGCCATTGTTTCAGCTCTGCTCTTCTTCAGGCCAATCTGTGATTGATTTCCAGAGAGGTGCCCAAGTGCCTGTGGCAATGGGATAAAGCTTACAGGACTTCGCTTGTTCTGACAAGGCAGAGTAGCTGCCTATCACATTAGTGCAAAATGACACTTTCATTTACTTCCACAGTGCTTTGAAACAAATACTTCAGCTACAGCAATTGCTCTTTGCAGCTTGAGCTCTGGAGTCAACTTCTTGTGCTCCAGAGAGTAAAAACTCGTGAAATAATTTCTGAAGTATCCTATCGTTAAAAAGGGTCATATTCTGACATCTCTGACACTACCATACTTTCCTCTTCTTGCACAGTCACAGTTTTTGTTTTAAGAATACATTTTATTTATAATTTTACTGAAGATGTTTTTCACTATTGGGGAGAACAGCTTCACTTTTTATCCTTAAAAAGTTCCTGTATGCATCCCACATGTGCTGTGCCTACCTGTAAGGATACTTGGCATTCACCAACTGGTACACAAAATCACAGGACTCAGATTATTCAAATGGTTTCACTATAACCCCTAATGTGAAAATGCAGGGCTAAGTTAACTTTCAAAAAGGCCTCACATTCAGCTGGTGCAAATTACCAAATTATTATAAACTACCAAATTACCAATGTGCAAGAGCAGCAGATGTGGTCCATGTTGCCTCAGCCTCTCCACTTTGTGCTGTTTCACAGGTGACCTGATTCCACTGCTCAGATGCAGCTGCTGCTGGATGAACTGCTGGGAACAGCGTAGAGGCAGGTGGCAATCCTGCCTGTCACAGAACCACAGAATTGTTAGGGTTGGAATGGCTTTCTGCAGATCATCTGGTCTGACACCCTAGCAATGCAGGGTCACCCGCTCCAAGTGACCCAGGAATATATCCAGGTGGGTTTGGAACGCCTCCAGAGCGGGAGACTTCACTACCTCCCCGGGCAGCTGTTCCAGTGCCCTGACAACATTAATGTAAAGAAATACTCCTTCATTTTAGCTGGAAATTCTTGTGTTTTAGTTTATGAGCATTGCTCCTTGTCGTGCCACTGGGCACCACTGGAAAGAGTCTCGCCCCATCCCCTTGACACCTGCCTTTGAGATATTTATGTGCACTAATGAGATCCCCTCTCAGTCTTCTCTTCTCTAGACTGAACAGGCCCAGCTCCCATAGCCTGTCCTTATAAGAGAGATGCTCCAGACCCCTGCATTGATGTCTTCCGTGCTATTTCCTCTGGGCCATTGTTTTGGTTTTGCAGATCCCACAAGTTCCACCAAGGTTATAGACTTCTTGATAGTGACAGTACCAGGTAGGAAGATGTGAAGGCTGCTTTTACTGCTAATAGAAGAAATATACGGAACCTCTAATGCAGAAATCAATGCTTTGTCCCCAGCAAGGGGATGTGAGAAGACCTGGTGTCTTCCACACCAGAACCAGTGGGGCAGTGCTTGGGTAGGGAGCTCTGAGCAGAATCACACCCTCCAAGGCCTTCATGGGATCCTTATGTTACTTCAAAGAAGTCTGAAAATATTGAGGAGTAGAAATCCAAAACACAGGTGCTGAAATTGCTAAATGTATAAAACATCATTTTGTTATTGCTTTCTTTTTTAATTATGGAGCTATAACTGTGACTGCTGCCACACAACAAAAGTCCTTGCAAGGCTATATATACTGTTAACAAGACCTCTTCAATACCCTCTAGACTGGGGCTAAATGATGGCATTTACTTTACAGATAAAATGTTGACCAGTCCTTTGGCTTGAAGTGGAAAAGCCTGTTTTTCAGACCTTTTAAAAAACAGAAGATGGAGAAACTGGCCAGGTGGTAGCAGGCGACAAAGGGGACATTAAAGAAAAATTAATTGGAGCTTGATTAAGACACTAAGGGCTTTGCCATCTCCAGATACCGGCTCTGCCCAGCCAGGATGAAAAAAAAGTCATTTCAGGACGGTGATTTTGTTAAGGAATCTCTATCTATTCAATATTAAGTGAAGAGCAACACAGTGTTAAAGGCATATGCAAGGTCTGTGTGCCATGTGTGTGCCTGTCATGTAACTCGTGAACAGCTAAGCTATAAACCAAAAGATTCATACCATCAGCTCTGGAAGCAGAGGATTTTATGTGACAGACTCACAGCTGACCCAGGCTGGATGTAGAGATGGTGACCAGGCATCACCTTTCAGGACAGCAGTCTGCCAGCAAGCTCAGGTGAGCTGTGCTCTCCTTGGCTTCCAGAGGCTTCAAGGACTCATTGGACTCAGTAGATGTAGTCACTCATATTGTTACATTCAATAAACAGGGCAGTTCCATTAAAGGAAATTGCCTATTGATTTTTTCCCCCTAGCATTTCAGCCTAATTTTTAATTTATGTTTTTCTTATTACTAAAGAGAGGGGCAAGACTGAAGAGAAAAATCTGTTGCAAATACCTTCTCATCATTTTCATGGTTGCTTTTGTTTGCTCACACCAAACATGAGGGTCGTTTGCGCTTGGGACATAAATGTGTGCACTCACATAATGCTTACAAAACCCAAATCGCTGTGAAGTGATTGCTACTACTTCTCTAGTAAAAGCTTAATATTATGGTTGTATTTGTTGAAGGCTAAGGTTAAATAAAAGGTTAAACTAAAAAATTTTGCAATCCTAACAAAAAGCCATGAACTGGGAAGACTGTTAAAGTTTCTCAAAATATATTTCTCTCCTTCCCACTCATTCTGTTTTAACCCATTACACTTCTAGTCCATTGCAGAGATGGATACACTTCTGGTGTGGAACTATTAGAAGAAGAAATTAGTGACAATTAAAGAAGGAGGGCTGAAGACTGGGGGGCATAGAAAAGTTAGTAAAACATTTTTGTAAATCTGTGACTGAATTGATGATGCAGAAGAAGGAAAACATAATGAAGGATGTCTCCACATTCTTTTCCTGTAAATGCAGTGACTAGAAATGGGCATTTCTTTGTTCTGATTTATTGTTTTCTTCAACTCTTTAGTGATAAAGTGAGTATAAGCTGAACTGGGAAACTTTTCAAACAATTTTGAGTAATTTTCTGCTGTTTACTGGAACATCTTTCCCAAATGAAATCTTCAGAACTCACACACTCACAAATTAGTACTTTTTTGCATAATTTCCTCACCATCATAAAAACATGGGGGTAATACCACAAAATCATTTAGTAAATTCGTTTATTAAAGGCTTTCTTTGGCCTAGTAAAAAGTTTAAAGATAGCTTTCTTAGAACAAATCTTTCTAGCTTTCTTAGAAAAGACATTTCTAACTTTCTTAGAAGTTATCTTTACATTCTTGTTTTCTAAAAAAATTATGCTAATGTAAACATCATTTCTTAGTGAGAGAAGAAAGTGCTTTTCCAAGGAATAATTATTTTGCATGATAGAATTGTGTGAATGGTAAAATTGAGTGAATGCTCCCCAAAAGACACATTTGTGTGTGTTGTGCCCTGTTTAGACACAGACTGTTTAAACATTTCTCAGTGTTCCTGTGCTCGAGTCAACTTTGCTGTGACTTAGATCTCATTAAAGACAGAACTTCATACTTACTGCAGTAGATCACGCCTGTCTATACTGAACTTTTCAAACATTTCAGACACAGCTTTTTAACAAACACATCCTAATGTAATGCTGTAGACCTTTATCCACTCAGCTTCTCTGAGACCACAGTTTGCCAGGTATTTACTCGGAAATGTCCAATGATGTTTTGCAACAGCAGTTATGTGCCTGAGCTGACCCTGGCCTGGTGGCACAAGCTCCAAGTGCAGAGTTTCTCGTGCCATTGCCAAGAGCTGTGTTTTCATCATTTCTGTTGCAGTTTTCCATTGACTTCTGGACAGGCCTCTGACAGAGATCAATTAACCCCTTCCTACTTCAGTGAGTGGTGTGGTGGTTACCACATTAGCAAACCTGTCCCATGCCCTATTTTGGATCAGTCTTTGTCTCTTGCCTTCTCTCATTGACTCTTTTCCTGTTCTTCTTTTGGCCAGAATAAGATATTGAGACACTCCATCACCCACCATGCTTTGGATTACTTAAATATATTCCCCTCCCTTCCTCTGCCTGGCCTCTTCAGGCTGAACTGCCTCATACCATGTGTAGCCCCGAAGGAAATTTGAAACTTAAATAACCTCAATAAATCTCATCCCTTGCTCTGGCATCTGGGTGTCTTACAAGATGTGTAATGAGATGTTCAGGGTCTCAGCCGCTGGGAGATGCCTTTTGCTGCCTGCAGCTCTCACAGTCAGCTGGGTAAGAATGATTTAATCATTTAAGAAACGCTAAACAACCAGGTGTGCCATTTTTTGACTTCTGTGCTCATTTCTCAGTGCCACAATTCAAAGGGCAGTTCCTGGCCCCAAGACATTATTTTTTAATACAAAGTAGCACTTCCAAATGTATGTTTTTCCTGAGTATTCCCTCTGCTTTCTGACTGTCTGGAATTTTTCTTTTAGAAAAACAATGTCACATTGAATCAGGAAGGTCTATTTGAATGTAGTCTCCAACCTCACCCAGTTCCTCTTACTCTTGGCTCCTTTCTCGGAAAATAGATCTGTCTTTCTTATATGAAATTTATTTCTTTATCACTCTATGGATTGAAACTTTCCTTTCCAGTTTTAACAAAACAATGTCACTCTCATTCTTTGCATTCCAGAGCTTTGGATTAGTTGATTTAACAGTGGTTAATTGTGCTACATGTTACCAAATATTCATCTTCACATAAAAAGCCAAATTCTCTATGATGTGAACCAATGAAAAAGTTATAATTTCAGAAGTCTTATTAAACCCCCCCCCCCCCAAATACTAGTCTATGGTAAGAACAATACACTATATATTTTAAAACTTTATTCCAAACACCTTTTCTGTAACACAGATGTCAGCTTTTGCAAAAGAAAGTAGTAGTCTTTGGTATAAGCCAGATCTTCCAGTGATAGAAATAGTGACAATTAATATTCCCAGAGATTCTTTCTCCTTAATTAGGATTCATTTAGAATTCACCTGGAAAATTCTTTAATAACCCTTTCTTCCTAACAAAAAAGCATGTGGTGGAATTTTAATGGCTCCATTATGTTAAAAACCCACAATGTGATTGTAGTGACGATGGGAATTTGGCTGTACTGCTCAAAGAACATCTGGTTTAAAATAAATATGTAAATGTCTTCATATATGTGTTAATTTGTCAAGTCCAAAGGATGCCAGAGTTCAGTGAGACCAGACACTGAGGTGTAGTAACCAAATAGAAGTGTCTGGCAGCAGCTTAGGTTTGCATCATACAGATCTATTAATTCATATTTACCTTGAACGCTGTTGAAAAAGACACTGCAGGCTATACGTTATACTCTGATGATGTACACAGGCACATCAATAGCAAAGACCTTGATGTTCATCCTGGTGTTGCTTACACCAGGCAAAACTCACATTTTTTCCTTTAGGTTTTTGAGAATGAAGTGTCTTCTCCCACAAACCTGAGCTAGCAATGGTGTCTGCTATGTCCATTTCCTGGTTTCTTTCTTGGGGCCTTATTTTCATGATGGGTATATTAGTTTACAGAGAATTTTGGAAAACGTCTTCTTTTCTAAAAAGCCCCTTGCATGGGAAATCACAGAATCATGGAATGGTTTGGGTTGGAGAGAACCTTAAGGATCATTTCATTACAAACCCCTGCCAGAAAACAATGTAGAGTCCTTCTGACCTTCCTTTCCTCGACTATGGTGGCCCAGCTGAATGTCCCCAAAACCAGTGATCACTGTTACTCTGGGTTGTCTTTGGTGAGATCTGCCAGGTAAACCTCAGCAGGCATGGTGCTGCTGTCCTGATCCATCGTGCTAACCAGGCTTTAGGAAAGTAGTTGGAGATCAGCCAGCCAAAGACCTACTCTTGGCATCTCAACACAACACAGGGGGTGTGTGTGTAACGAGGGGGCTTTGTCAGTCCCGATGAAGGTGGGCCACTTCCCAATTTCCATGTGGGAAATCTTGCCTAAAGTGAACCTGCAGGTGATACTCCTTTTTTGTGTAATTCAGTAACAGCCAAGAACCAAAACTATATCAAGAGATGTTCTGGGGGAGAGAAAGGCATTTAATTGTTTGAGGTTGTCACTAGGAATTGAGAGATGTCTCAGATCCCAGGTTTCCTCTTCGTTAACATATGTATGAACATTTTTAGTTTGATTGCCTCCAATTAGGTGTTTTTCAATGGCTCTTTTATATCTAGTTTTAATCTGGGCTACATGATAAAGAAAAATGCTGCTTGCTTTTAAAGACCGTAAGTTTTTTTCTAAAAACAAAACAAAGCAAACCCACCAAAAACACAGTAGAAAATATGAATTTCCACAACTAATTCAGGAAAATTTTGTTGTGTCATACCTGAAATACACATGAAATGGATTTTTCAGATCCCCAAAGAGAACAGAAAGAGGTCGCTCTCCTTTACACCGTCCATATTAGCATGCAAGCATGTGGTTATATTATGTCCTACAAAAAGTCATTAGGTTTGTTCAGAAAATCCCATGAGTCAGTCAAAATATCTCCAGCTGGGAAGTGCATCTCTCTCTAGCCTACAGCACCATGCTGTGATTTAAAATCATGATGAAGCCCCTTGAGAGTGGGAGCCTATACACTTAGTTTAGCCTGGGTACTTAATTTTCAGGATGTTTGGGATCCCAATGAAATTAAGCTTTCAAGGTCTGAATTTGTCTTCAATTTTATTTAATGGTTATCATCTGGTTTCTCTAGGTACTTGACATGATTTACATTATCAGGACTCAGTTCAATAAAATATTTCTGAAGGTTTTCTCTAAACAGAATTTATGAAAAGAACTAAAATTTATTGTACTTATAGATACACATATAGTTGAAAGTAGCATAAGGATGCTTCAGACATGTAAATTGGCATAAAACCATTACAAATATTATATACATTATTTGTATGGTTGTCTATAATGTTTATAGCAATTCTTCTTGGTGAGACTGAACTGGCTCTTTTTTCAAAGGTCCAACAGTGCTGTCTTCAGTTGAATTATCCTAGGAAAGAGAAACAGCCAATAAATTCTGTAATGTTAACTTGAGTAACAATTTAAAATGAACAATTTTCTGGTAATAACCATGAATTGGTTGTCTTGAAATGCAGACAAATGTTAAGTATTAATGCACCTTCAGATATGGGAAAATGAGTACGTTATGATTTATGTTTCCTTCATTCCTATCACCTTAAATAGGAGAAATGCTAGTTCTCAATTGCCAAATAGCTGTATCTGGTGTTTGTTAGATTATGATTAACAATAACCATTGACAGCTAGCACCTCAGAGCAAGCCAGCTCTTCTCATTACACAACGGATAGTTCAGATAAGATTTAATCAAACAATGAAAATATACAACATTGATTCTAGCTACTATGCAGGCCTGCACAGACGGAGGCTTTTTTGTAGAGATGGGCAACAAAATATAAGAAATGTTTCATCTAACTCCCAAAAAACAGGTGCATACCTAACTTTAATGGGCATGTGTACTTTGGCTGAGAAGAGCCTCATAAAAGGCCCCTTTGCCTGGTGCTGTTTTTGCTTTGTTCTGCCATGAGCAGGAATAATTTGTGCAGATGGAAAGGAAGATAGAAGTATTGTTTCTAGGGTCGTGTTTCTGAGTGGGATGTCTTTCCCATCCAGTCTCAGAGTGGCTTCTGCAACCCCCACCAAGAGCAGTCAGCCAGTGAGAAGGAATAACTTCACCCCCTTACTCTTCTCCTTATCCTTTTGTATTTTGGCTGACACCTGCAACATATTAATCAGTCAGAATCTGGCCTACAACATAATGTGTGCAAAAGTAACTTACGTTCTATTGAGTGACTATAATGTCTCACTGCACTAAACATGCTCATTAAAAACAGGCAAACCCATTAAGTTAATATAAAGTAAGAGCAGTTCCAAATATTTAAAACTAGAAGTGCAGCCAAAATTCCCAGAAATTGGAAATGATCAAGCTATATTCCGTATTTAGTACATATGAACACACGTCTGAACATGAACACATTCATGCACAGTGAAATATATCACCAGTTTGGAAGTACAGACTGAGCTTCCCAGGTGCAAATGGCTGGGAAGTGTTGCTAATCTCAGGGAAAGCTATTTTATGTTTTCTAGTCCTGTGATGCTCTGACCTAAAAACCAATTTTTATATATTGGGTCCACTTTTCCTTGCTCTTTTTTTCACTAGAGAAAATAAAAATAAAACCAATAGAAAAGGTCTTGGCGTCTATGAAAAAAGGAATACATAGTATCCAGGAGGAGAAACAGCAGAAGTAGGACTTCTGCATAACTACTGAGTTAAAGGAATGAGTCTTTGAATGAGTCTTAGCACAAGTTGTTAAAGGACAGAAATGTCTACAAAATGAGTGAGTGTCCTGTGCAAATATGTCACTGCCCACAATAGAATTACAGTGATGGAAAAGAGTAAATTTTCACTCCATTTTATCATCTCTGAGGGTAGATACATTTCAGCTATGTTTACGCCAAGCTCCAGAATGCTTCCAGTGGCTCCTTCATTGCATTTCTTGTCACAAGAGCTGGGCCCTCCTGCAGCAGGAGGAAATGCACAGGAGAGATCTCATCCAAAGTCAGAGAAAGGCATCTAAAGGAGCCAGTGTGAAAAATGCCGACTTTAATGGTTAGTAAGAGGCAATAGCAATGTTAACCTGAAGAAGCATCACAGAAGATCTGCATTTAAACATAGACCTACACCTCATAAATGCTAACAGCTTATATATTCACTTAATATAACATTTCTGAAGTGCTCCTGAGGAGACACTTATGACCCTTGGTAAGAGACATAACATTCCTCAGAGTTACAGAAATATGTTCCTGTGGGCATATGTAATTACAAATAATTTTCAGAATAAATAGTAAAGAGATATGAGGACCAAGACTGTGAAGAAGTAAATCACCTGTGAATATTCCAAAGTATTAGACACATGCAAGTTGAAAGTCTCCAAGCATCCCTGAAGTATCCTCATGCAGAGTACAGAGGCTTGACCATGGTAATAACCATGCCATGAACAACACTTGTGCTGTGCAATTGCAAGTGCAATGTCCCACAGGAACTTATGCACCAAACTGGAAGGAATGATGCCAGTTAACTCCCTCAAAGTAAGATAAGGTCAAGATTTGAAGTTTAAGAAATACTTAGAAGCACTCAGTCTTGGCAAGAGGAGTAGAGGGCTTGCCTGGCCTCCAGCATCAGTGCTTTCATAGTATTTCTTTGGCTGTATCACAGAGTTCAGCTCTGAGTGAACTCTCTGTGGCTATGTACTTTGTCACCAGCTTCGTCCAATAAAGCAGTGGTGGGGATTTTAAAGGGATAATTAATGCAAAAAAAAATTTGTTCTGACTAAAGCCATACCAGTCCTTACCAGTTTCCTAAAGGAGCCAAAAACTCACAAATTATAGCCTTATTAGAAACATGAGTTAAAGTTCTATTTTGTTTTCCAAAAAAACCCTACCTATGGTTGCTGGGCTGAAGAGAAAAGAGGCAAGGGAGCTAAATGGGTAACTGGTCACTGTAGTATGATGAGGCCAGAACTTTCTCTGACTTATAAATAGCCCAGCCAAAATCTGGGATGAAGTGTGCTGGGGTCATGCAAAGAATTCATGGCACATGCCAGAACTACACAATGTCATAATTGTAACCTTTGCTTTCATTTATTAACTGCACCATTTCTGGTGCCAAGCCTGTAGTTAAACTGCACATTCTCTGGGAAGCAAATGTGTTGTCTTTATATTCAACAAGGTGCCTGTAACACTTTTGGAGCCACAATTATTAAAGTATAGTTCTAGTCATTGCTGTAGAATTTATATCCCAAAGAGCCTTTCTGATACATCAGTCACACTTTACAGTATTCCCCTCTCCTCTCATTTTTTCTTTTTTTTTATCCTTTTTTCTTTTTCCTCTCCATGCAAATAGAAGAGCATAATGCCAGATCAAGCTGCTGGGTTTACAATATGCTTAGCAACACAAACAGCCTCGCTGACAATGATCCCAGTGAGAGGAAGCATTTCACAATAAAACCATTAGCCGTGATGTGGTCTGAAGTTCCAGATGCGTGTCTCTAAAAGCCGATTTTTTTTTTTTTTTTTTTTGCCTATCTGGTTTCCTGTGAATTCTGGACTGTAAAATGTACAATGTGCCATTTCTACTGGCCCAGGTGTATTGGGAATGATTTGCCTATAGCAGTGCCTGCAGAGGTATGCCTGAACACTTTTGGAAAGCATGTGGAGCTCATTTGCATTTCTTCCTTAAGGCTTGGGGAAAACTATCTATTTTTTTTAAAAGGGACATTTCCTTGTGAAAAACATACCATTTTTGATTCCCCCCATAGTATTTTAGAGAGAAGAAAACAAACAGCCTTTCCCACTTCCCAGTTCTCTGTATTAACTTTATATATCTTGCAGAAGAAATATTCCTCAGAATATCTTCCATGAGATCTACTTCAGCTTGTCTAATTCTGAATATACAATTACTTTGAATCACATCTACTGAGATATTTGAAAGCCTGATTACATCAGAGAAATTTGTAGCTGTCTAACATTACCTCATTGATCATGATGATCCTTGTCAGTAAGTAGCTGTGAATTGCAGGCATGACAATTCACAACCCAGCATTTATTTTACAGGCTACGTCTTTATGTCCACACAACTAATCTAAATGCACTCTGAAGGTACCATTCCTTAAATATTCTGAGTTGATTTGACTTCTGCATTTCACAAGAGTTCTTTGAGTCAACAAATATTGCAATATGTGATTCTAGGGAAAGAAAATGGAAAAAAACCCTCTAAGCTATCAAAGCAATGCAACAGATGCCTAGCTTAGGAGGGCTGGAGCGTATTTCTCTTTCTTCCAAACAAAACAGATCTACAGTAGAAGACCTAAAACTGTAATGACACTAGGATTGAAGAGAAGCAGAGCTGAAAGACCACACCCATGTCTTGGGACACAGCAACAGCAAGAACTTTTTTACTTAATGATGCCACTGTGATGAGGAGAATTACTTGCAGAATAAGCTTGCATGAATAAATCAGGGTGAACTGGCCAATCATCAATGGTATTTTAAAAAATTTCCAAAAAGGACTGGAGCTTATTTTTTCCCAGTCAGTCTAGGAAAAGATAGCCTAAAAGTAGATCAGTCTAAAATAATTATTTTAGATTTTATTTGAAGATAAGAAAAGAAAAAAACATAATATCTTTCAAAACTAATTGCAAGCATGTATCCATTTTAGAAATGAGATAATTTCAATGGAATAAGCACTTTAGCTATATTTAGGATTTATGACCATTTTCTAAACAAAGCTGCCAAGTACGAATAAAATTTTACTTGGCAAATTTGAGCATGTTTTGTTTCAAAACATATGGTGTAGAAATTTGGGGAACTCATTTAATGCTGCTTGAATTCTCTCCTTAACTTCCCTTTCCCATTGTATTGGCTTAGAGGTGCAGTGTATTTTACCAGCTGTTTCCCACAAACCCATCCTCCCGACTCTCTACTGCTTCTTCTCAGACCTGCTGTACTGTTCTTGTCTCCTTCTGCCCTGTAAAGAATCTTCAATTGGTAAGACCTAACAAAAATCCCTCTCTGCCCCCTTTGCTTTCATTCAACTCCTTTTGTTATCTTTCTCTCTGCACTATTTTGTGCCTATTTTTCCCTAACTTGGTGCAATTGGACACTATCCAGACTTTTCTGCCTCCCACCTCTGATTCTCAAAATCTAATTCCCCCAACTGATGGAGTGTTAGAAAACCAACAGGAGAAAAGTCATCAATTTCATTACAGAAACCAGACTGAATGTCAAAGTGGGATTACTTAAAACTCTATTATTTTAGTTTTTCTCCATTTAGGGTGAAACTCTTCTGGAAAACTCTGAAAAAATCCCCTACACACACTCTTATGTCATTCTTTTAAATCTGGCAGTGCATAGAGCTACTAATATCATTGTGGAAAACATGGAGTATTTTCTTCATGGAGAAAAATCTTATCCTAATTTTGTCTTCAAATATATCCTTCAGTAATCATGGGATGGCTATTAGCTTCTCTGTGCATCATTGCACACCATGCACTTTTCTGCCATCACTGCCCACCGTTAACACTAGTTTTAATTTCCATGTTTTAAATTGACACACATTCAAGTTCACAGTGCTTTATATTGCAGTATGCTGTAATTTAATTTTGCAGTGTTCTATAAATATCCACTTTACAGAGGTCAGAAAATTTCAGGTGTTAGAAATGTCCTTGTTCCTTCCTTGTGCATGAGATTAGCCCCAGTTTGCCAAGTCAACACCGTGTCATTTAATTCTTGTTTATATGTTTATTTCTTTTATCTATAATATGCATAATATATGGGATAAGCATAATACATGGGAGTAATAAAAATGGGAATAATACATGGGAGTAATAAAATGGGAGTAATACATGGGAAGTAATAAAAAAAATTATAAATCTGAAACAATTCTTCACGTTGTTTAATAGTCATGTCACACTAAAAATTATAGAGTTTGGGGGTTTTTTGGTGTTGGTTTTTTTTTCCCCTGAGCAATAGATTTTAGCTCTGGTCCTGGTATTAGCAACATTGAATTTTTTAAATAATTAAGAATTCATTGTCATTGTCTTCAGTCGAATTCAGTGAATAGAACCACTAGATTCCATTGCTGGTGGTATCCTAGTATGACTTGGAACCTCCATGGAAGGTCCTTTGTGACTGCTAAGTGCCAGTGGTTAATGATGAGAAGTGTCCAGGGAACACTAAGTTCAGTCATTTACAGTTCAGATATCTCTAATTGTTGGATGTTTTGTTGGGAGGACATTTTGAAAAACAGCAGTGCTCCTTAGCTATCTTTAAATTTTCTTATAATTTCTTATAAATAAAGCTATGATTTTGTTTTGGTGGGGTTTTTCTGTTTGGTTTTCACTTTGATTTTGTTTTCTGTGTTTTTTTCCCAAATGCCTAAATCTGTTTTTCCTCCATTAGAAATTAAACAGAATATCAGTATCTCCTGGCGTCCCACCAATTATAGTTGAAGGATGCAAGAAATAGGTAGTATTTATAAATAAGTAAGCTTGAATACATAAATATTCAAAGATGGGAAATAAAATTAACATTTCCAGTCAGTTTTCAAGAACAAATGTGTGTACTCATGAAAGACTTTTATCACACTATATTTGGCCACAAATTTGCTATTTTCAATAATATCATGGTTTCATTATATGCTTTTGTTCTTTTTGCTGTAATAAAAGAATGTTTCATTGTTAAATAATGAAAGCAGAAAACAAAATAAAATAAGTGATCTATTATGTTTCTGTAAAGCAAAGCAATCAGAGCTGTTTAAGCAAACCAGTGTTTTTGTTATATTGGGAGAATAGTGAAGTAGGAAGGCAAGGTCACCATCAGAAATGTTTGTGTGCTTGTGTGCATTTGCAGCCACATCCAAGCACAAAGCCTCAGGTGATTCTGCAGAGGCTGGGGGAATTTTCTGATGTTTTAAAGATGGAGCTCCCAGCAAAGAAAGCTTAAGGGTTGAAGCTGCATTTTTAAGGTATTGCACAGGAACATAGCAGAGTGTCAACATTGATCATTCCTTTATGCTCCTGGCTTAACATTTTCTATTTATTTATCTGTTTTTCTTTTGTTTAGCAAAATCCTCAGTCTTCCAAGCTGTGTTTTTGTGAGAAGTGAGGGAAGTTTGCATAGCTAAGGTTTATTAGTGAACTAATTGACTAGTTCCCCTCTCCAACCCGTAAGTGTTCTCACATTTTAGACAATGACTCCGTGTCTAATTTGTCCACTTTCCAAATCACTCTTCCAACTTACCCTGATGAAGTCAATAGGTTGTAAGACCACCATGAGTGCCTGTGCCAAGAGCTCGGCACTAGGGGAGTGTTGTGTGTTTCAGCCCTGATAGCCTGGAGTAGCTATTAGTTCTAATTGTTGAATGGTTGAACGCTTTGAAGGACAAACGTATGTCCTGAGGCTGTGGCCCTGATGAATGCAAGGGTTTCTTTCACTTGTCATTAGTAATTGAGGGTAAATTAATATTTACTAAGCAGAGTTTCACAGAAAAGGGTGTGCATGAGAAATCTAAGGAAAAAGAATGCCACAGGAGAAAATGTTGGTTCCTTTAACACTTTGAACTCAATTGACAGCAATTAAAAAATAGCTAGTGGAACTTGGGATAAACTTAATAATTTTATTACTTTCACCCTCTTATTATAATTTTCCCTCCCTCCTTGGTATATAAACATTATAAACATTACAGATGCATAATATATGGTATTAATGGGTGATACCCTGCTAACTAGAATGCAGAACTGCAGAACTGCTGACTTGTACAAAATAGATTTCATTCACATTGTGTGAAAATAGCTTTATGTGTCTTTACAGAAGAGCTACAGATGAGCCCATTCCTATGTAGCATTCAATTTATTTAATAAATCTGAAAATGCTACACACATATAGCTTTTCAGCCCAAACTGTAACATTTAAACATCAGAGGTTCTTGTCATATGATATGTGTATACATAGACATTCACACTTATGTTTGATGTTTGCTTAAAGCCTCACTAAAGCCCTGAAGTGATCTGTATGCTGACTGAATACCTAATGCTGATTGAATTAAATATGGTGTAGGTACTGCTTGGTGCAAGCCTTTCTCGTCAGCTCCATAAGAACTTTTTTTTTTTTTTTTT